>CAUYRH010164220.1:0-25745 GCA_963574655.1 Perodicticus potto | reverse complement strand
GTTATGTCGAATAGACAGATGAAATTATCTTAGATTGTATGTGAAGCCCGCACACTGTACTCCATGATTGAACTAATGTACACAGTTATGATTCAATAATAAAAAAAAAAAAGACCAATGATTTAAACTTTCCTTTTTTTTTTCTTCCACTAAGGGAGTAACTGGTCCTGCATGTCCTGTGAAACCTCAAGAGGAATTTTAGCTCTGACATTTATTAACCAGTTAGGGATCACCATCCCCACATTCCTTCATCTCTCTACAACTCAACTTCTTCATCTACAAAATGAGAAATATCATGACATCTATCTTTTAGAGTTGTTATCAGGATCAAGTGAGATAACCCAATATAATTAGCATAGTCTTTCCCACATAATAAGAACTCACCAATTGTTAGCAATTCATCTCACTATTATTATTATTCTAGGAAGCTTGTCCCTTGTGTCCTCCTTTTACCACTTAACACAGCTTTTCAGCTTTGTTACCAGCTAGTACTTTCCCTGCAACCAAGGCCCACAATCACTGTTCTTGCCTCCCTTTTCCCTCCAGGTTTGGCTGGCTGTTAAACTATCACACCTCTGGCCTCCATGTTAGACAATTTTGCATAGCTAGGGACAGTCTCTGCTCAGAGGTAGCAAGGCTATCCACAGCTTTAGAGGTTGAGTAAGATCTCCCATGGATCTGTCATCACACACTCTACCCCCAAGCTAACCTCACCCTTGAGATATCCTTACCTAATACCTTGCTCCTGCTCTCACCTACCATTGGTGGGAAAGCCAGCCAAAAGGCATTCTCTCTCTCGCATATACACACACTCCTTCCAGTCTCACTACTAATACACAACCACTAGTGAATTAGTGAATTTCATCTTCCCTAGACCACCATTGCTACAAGAAACAAGCATAACCAATGGGTCTAGAATCAATTTCTGTCTCCCCTCCTCATGATTCTTGTCAATACCACTTCATAAGGCTGAGAAAAAACTTAAAAACCAAAACTCACATATCCCTTCTTTGTTATCTAACCACTTCATCCCAAGAGGACTTATTAGTGAATATATTCTTAGGTCCTGTTCAAGCCTTCAGATGGCTATCTGCATGAGTCCAGTTTAGCAATAAAGCAATCTCCCCAACTCCTAGGTAAACATTTACTCCCCAAGTACATATGGTTAGGTGATATGGACTCACCATCCTCACATTCTAAGATATATTGAAGTATCACCTACTGGATACAATATACACCATTCAGTTGATGGATATACTAAAAGCCCAGACTTCTCCACTGTGCAATACATCTATGTAACAAAAAAAAAAAAAAAACATTTGTACCCTCTAAATATATTTTTAAAAATATTTGAAAAGTAAATCTATGATTGAAAAGAGACAGATACTTTTGATAACCAGAGCACAGAGAGCATTGAAATTGAATTTTCTTTACTTCTTTGCTATTTAAGTGAGTTGAAGCTAAATGAGCTGCATAAAGTATGTGTTTGCTGTGTACTGGTCTTGGTCAACAACAGACTGCATACACTATAGTGATCACATCGGATAATAATACTGTGTTTTTCCTGTATGTTTTCTACGTTTAGCTACACAAATATTAATACTTACCATTGTGTTATAGTTGCCTACAGTATTCAGTACAGTAACAAGCCATACAGGTTTGTTGCCTAGGAGCAAAAGGCTGTACCATATAGCCTAGGTATGTAGTAGGCTATACCATCTAGGTTTGTGTGTAAGTACATTGATGTATGCACAATGATAAAATCACCTAATGACACATTTCTCATAGTGCATCTCTTTCATTAAGTGAAACATAAGTGTATTTGTATATTTGCAAGCATTTGTAAATACCTTTAAAGGCTTTAGTCTCCAGATTTAGAAGCTCCTAGGCATGGTCCAGCATATTGTTACAAAGTATCAACATATGGAAAATTGGGGATTGTGATATTATACGTACCTCTCTAAAGGACTGTGATTTTCTTTTTTTTTTTCTCTTTTTTTTTTTTTTTTAGGACTGTGATTTTCTTTTCCTCTCACTATTTGTGAAATCATTTGCAGTATATGATACCCTTCAATAAACTCAGCTAGGGCAGTGCCTGTGGCTCAAAGGAGTAGGGCGCTGGCCCAATATGCCTGAGGTGGCGGGTTCAAACCCAGCCCTGGCCAAAAACTGAAAAAAAAAAGGAAAAGAAATTCAGCTAAACTAGTGGGAAATCTGCAGACATTATTCATCCATGGATTTTTCTGTGGGGTAAAATAGTAGCCCCTGGGGAAAGAAGAAGTAGTAGATTGAAGTTATCTTTAAGTTGGATCTGGCACTCAAGTCAGATCACAATGATCATTACGTAGCCATTTGGTATTGAGGGGAAAACAGTAGAGTCAAACAGATCAGTGTTCAGATGCCACCTCTGCTAGTCACTTTGACTTGAAACTAGTCACTCAACCTCTGTGAGTCTCAACTTCTCCATCTGCCTCACTGGATTGTTACTGTGGGTGCTAAATGGGCTAATGCATGTAAAGCAAGGGCAAATAGCAGCCATCTATCAGCCAGCAACAACTCTCTTCCTTTGAGGGGAATGATTGAACAGAAACTTAGAGAAGCCATTACTGCTCCTGCTGCTTCTAATTACCAGAATCAGAATAGGAGTCACTGGTCTCACAGTAGATTATTAGGATAAACTACACCTGTGCCGTGTTGGTGGGAGCCCAGGATTAGTTAGAAGCATTGGGGGACATGTCCTTAAGAGAAGAAACATCCACAGAATATTAGAATAACTTTCATTTCTGGTGGCTGATAGTTGGGTAAAAGGGTTGAGAAGAAGACAGTTGGAAGCAGGTATTGCTTTGTCATTTTTGGGTAACTCAGTGGTGCTAGATAAGATAATTCATAACCTCACTTCTCTGATCTTATTTGAGGGCTAGGGTCCAAAATACTCTGATATCTTTCCTTTTGGGACTTTGTCTAACCACAGAACTTCATTTTTAAGCAGCAGCATCTGCTACTGTAGCAACAGGGATCTCCCACGAAGTTTCTACTTACACTATTCCTTTCACTGGATTTCCTTCCTCTAAGATTTTGGCTCCCCCAGAGCTCAGAAGCAATCCTTCCCCTACTCAGAACCTTCATTCTTCTCTGCATTTGTAGAACAAAACCAGTCTTCTGCAGGAAGACTTCCCATAAGCCACTTTTTCCCTCAACTTCCAAAGCTCTGACCCAGCCTTTGTCTTGATCCCACTCGTGGAGTCAAACTATCTTCCTGCTGTCTCTTCACATCCCTTTCCATGCTATTACCCTGGAGCCCTCAAACTATGCACATGTTCCAGAGGGTATTGCCAATACAAAGCAAACTCAAGGTCTGTAGTCACAGGGTACCTTCACTCACTATAGGAAGTTCAATGGGGAATCCACACACCACTGAAATAGTGTGGCTTAAAGCCAAGACCTGATTCTGCCACTTATTCACTGTTTGACTTGGGCAATTGCAGCCCCTCTTGGTGACTTATTTTCATCATTTCTAACGAAATAAGGATGGCTAAGATTACGCTCTTCTAAGGTCAAGGTTAGCTAAGTTAAAGACATAGACCAGAGTTCATATCCCCATACTACCAACTTAAAAGTGGCCCTTCAGAGGGGTGAAATGGCTAGTCAAAGCTGCACAGCTAGTAGGCAGCAAAACTAGCTTTCAAACCTATGTGTAGCTCTGAGAGGGTTCAGCAGAGCTCTTCGCCTTTCCTGGCTGCTGCTAGACCCAAGACAATTACCAAGAGCCAGGTCACCACTTTCTGTACTTTGTCAGCCTGAGCCCAGATCACTCACCTCCTCCCCAATCCCCAAACAATTAGTGTTCCTTACCCCTCCTAGGAAACTCCAGTAATATAAAAATGGAAGGGGAAGGAGGTAGAAAGATTTGAGGATATATAGACCTATCGGCTAAGGTTCCACTTATACTGCACTTTTGCTGGATTTTAAACTTAGAGGTATTTAGGCTTTATGGTTCCAGTATACTAGTTTTAAAGTCACCAACCCTTAATATTTATTTTATCAATGTACTCACACCAGCGCGAAATGGAATGTATATACAGAGAGTCATTGCAGTATTGTTTTTAATAAAACAATTTTGAAACCACTATCAATAGGGGACCATTTAAATAAATTATTTTTTATCCATGCAGTGGAATGCTTTGCAATTGTAAAAAGAATTTTACATACCAAGAGACAGCCCGTATATACCAATATGGAAAGAGCTCCATGATATATTGTGTAGAAAGCAAGAAACAAAACATTATACACAGAAAGCTAAGATTTACATGAAGAAAAAGAATATATGTATACATATACATGTTTGTTCATGTATATAAAGTATCTTTTGAATGATATGCAAGAAATTGATTAAAGTTTTTGCCTATTCAGAAAAAATAAATTAATATAGCATCATTCTCAACTTTCTTTTATTTCATTAATAGAAAGTAGGAACATAGATGATCCTCTATAGTTTTTCCTTAGTACAGGAAGGAGTGAAAGAGCATTTGCAGCGATTGTCCTTGTAGACCTAGGCAATAGAAATATCTGGCTTCTCAGTGCTACGGATGACCAGCAGTCTCTGCTCATCACTCTCCTGGCTTTAGGGCTGAAACTCCTGGGAAAACATTTGGCTACTGTGTTCTTCATTCTTCTGCTGCAGCCTTTAGCCATCCAGGGATGAAAGATTCTAGTACTTGCATGAGTGGAGCTATGGCAGTAGCTCCTGGATCCACAATCCACAAGGAACAAGGGACTTACTTTGCAGAGTGGCAGGCACATGTTCTGCAGGGTATACTCATTTAACAGACAAGGAAATTGAGGCTTAGAGAGGTTAAGTGATTTTCCCAAGTTCACACAGCTAGTAAGTGCTGGAGCCGGTCTGTGTGACTCCTGCCACTGTCAATGGGACCCTGGGGAATGTAAAGCTTTCAGTGAAGCTACGGTTCTGGCCTTTCTTAAAGCTTAAAGCACCTGGAGTTACATTTTAACCAAATCAAACACTGTTGCTCTGAATCAACTTTGGCAGGCCTGTGTTAGGAAATGGCTTTCTTGATGGCACCCCCCACTCCTCAAAGCAAAGAGAATAGATGTTCCAGGTTGTCTAACCGAAGGAGCCATAGGTCTCCCTAGCTGTGCCCATAGTGAGAATTCAGTTCTTACTTGGGGAGTGACAGCCTACTCATCTTACAACTTGATCCAGCCTCCCTCACAAAGAGCAGCATGAGAAAGTAGAAGAGAAGCCAGCTAATAACAGGTAGTGGTGCATGTCGTGATACTTGCCTACCTTTTGTTTGGGTGGAATTCACTTTGGCTATGTAATAAGGATTTCTTTTGATAAGAAAGGGTAAAAACTCTACAAAGCCTCATATATCAAAAATCCACCAAGCCACAGAAAAGCAGACATAGCAGATAGTAGAAGCTTTGGGGATTTGAAAGGAGCACAGGAAAAGGTCACGGCAGCAGCTGTACTTGCCCTTTCCCAACTAAGCAGCAGGCAGGTGTTATATATAGGAAATCGGGATGCTTTTACAGACCCCATTGAGATATTTTATAAATATGAAGAGAGTAAAATGCTAATCCTTCTTGGTAATTAATTTATGCATGCTGAGTTGTAGAGAACATCAGGGAGGGAGACTACGTGTGCCAGGATGTGGGGGTTTCTGGGAGTAATGGATTTGGGGACTGGCATATCAGAGAGGATCCAAAATGAAACTCAAGCAATGTTTTCCAAAGTTCTAGCCTTCTCTGCAAGGGCTGAACAGTTTCAACACAAACATTTTGTGTGAACGCTATACACAGGACCTGAATTACCTATGCATTAGAGTCCTGAATTCTTGGATTTGAATGAAGCCAATTGAGCTCTGTAGTGACTGAGCTTGGAACAATAGACAAATTAACACCATATTCATTCCCACTACAAAACAGCCAGCCTTGAGAGTTTATAGTAGAGACCACAATGTTATTTGGGTTCAAAATTCAGATAGAACTGGAGGGAGAAATAGGAAGGTTGCCAGCAGTGTGCTTTGGTTTAAGAGACATCAAGTGATACCATGGCATTTCAGTATGTACAAGGACCCTACAACCCTTCCTGACTTCTATCCACAGCATTGCAGATATTCCACAAAATGTGGCAACTTGGACCAAGAGGATTGCATATGTGTCCTATGTTAGGAAATAACTATGTGCCGGTAAAGGTGGCCACCAAGCAAAATTTCCCATGTAGAGTTCTATTTCTCATTGTCTTTCATAATAACATTAGAGATGCATTCTTTTGACAAATATTTCAGCCCCAAGACACTGAACAGTCTCAAACATGCAAAACAAACATGGATAGTCTTATTTGAGAGGAAAAGTTGCAAATTCCTTTATGATGTCTTAAAAATAAGGGTTGATACAAGAGGCTGAATTCTGCTTATATAAATAAGTATTTAAAATCACCAGAGTCTAGAAATTTTCTAGAGGATCCAGAAAGCCCAGGGTTCTGAGAATCTTCTGGAGGGACTAATCCCTCTTTTCATTTTCACCTCTTCACCTCATTTTTCTACACCCAAAAGGTAAAGGAGGAAGAGAGACATGGTTATGGAGGCAGGAAGAGGGAGAGAAGTTAAAGTTCAGGATAAAGGGATATAATACCTGGAAGCACGCTGCCTTCCTAGACTCAACCAGAAAGAATTAGAAATTTTGAAAAGACTCATATCAATCATTAAAATAGCATCAACTATAAAAAAACTTCCCCCCCCCAAAAAAAAAGTCCAGGAAGTCCAGGCTTCATATCAGAATTCTATCAAACCATCAAAGAGGAACTAGTACCTATACTACATAACTTTTTCCAAAACATAGAAAAAAAAAAGGAATCCTCCCCAATTCATTCTATGAAGCAAATATCACTTGATCCCCAAGCCAGAAAAGGACCCAACGAAGAAAGAAAACTATAGACCAATTAGACCAATATCATTAATGAATATTGATGCAAAAATATTCAATAAGGGGTGGCACCTGCGGTTCAAAGGAGTAGGACGCCGGCCCCATATGCCTGCGGTTACACTTTCAAACCTAGCCCTGTCAAAAAACTGCAAAAAAAAAAAAAAAAAAAAAAAATCAATAAGATCTTAGCAAATAGAATTCAACAATACATCAAAAAAAATTATACACCATGATCAAGTTGGTTTTATCCCAGGGTTACAAGGTTGGTTCAACATACAAAAATCTATAAATATAATACACCACATAAATAAAATAAAAAACAAAGATCATATGATTCTATCAATTGATGCAGAAAAAGCTTTTGATAATATCCAGCATACTTTCATGATTAGAACACATAAAAAAATAGGCTTAGATGGGACATTTCTTAAACTGATAAAGGCCATCTATAGCAAACACACAGGCAATATCATATAGAATGGAATAAAATTGAAAACATTTCCACTTACATCTGGAACTAGACAAGGATGCGTATTGTTACCACTGCTATTCAACATAGTAATAGAAGTCCTATCCATTACAGTCAGGCAAGAGAAGGGGATCAAGGGTATTCAAATGGGGTCAGAGGAGGTCAAACCCTCACTCTTTGTGGATGACATGATCTTATACCTGGGACTCAACTACAAAGTTTATCAGTGTCTCAGGATACAAAATCAGTACTTACACTGGTGGCTCACACCTGTACTCCTAGCATTCTGGGAGGCCAAGGCAGGTGGATTGCCTAAGCTCACAGCTTTAAATCCAGTCTGAGCCAGAGTGAGACCTCATTTCTAAAAATAGCCAGACATTGTGGCAGATGCCTGTAGTCCCAGCCACTTGGGAAACTGAGGCAAGGGAATCACTTAAGCCCAAGAATTTGAGGTTTCTGTGAGCTATGATGCAATAGCACTCTACTGCGGGCAACAAAGTTAGACTCTGTCTCCAAAAAAAAAAAACAAAAACAAAAACTTAAAAATATTGTAAGTTTGTAATTTACAATGTTACATTGCATTGTTTATATATGCCAACAATAGTCAAGCTGGAAATATAGTCAAGGATTATATTCCTTTTGCAGTAGTGCCAAAGAAGATGAAATACCTGGGAATTTATCTAACAAAGGAAGTAAAAGATCTCTATAATGAAAACTATGAAACCCTGAGAAAAGAAATAGCTGAAGATGTTAACAAATGGAAAAACATTCCATGCTTGTGGTTGGGAAGAATCAACATTGTTAAAATGTCCATACTGCCCAAAGCAATCTACAGATTTAATGCAATACCTATCAAATCACCAATGTCATACTTTAAAGAACTTAAGAAAATAGTACTTCATTTCATATGGAATCAGAAAAAAACTGTCATAGCTAACACATTACTTAGAAATAAAAACAAATCAGGAAGCATCATGTTACCAGACTTCAGATTATACTATAAATCTACAGTGATCAAAACAGCATGATACTGGCACAAAAATAGAGATGTAGATATATGGAACAGAATAGAGAACCTAGAGACAAACCCAACCACATATTGTCATTTGATCTTTGATAAGCCTAACAAAAATATACATTGGGGGAAAAGATCCCCTATTTAACAAATGGTGCTGGGAGAACTGGCTAGAGACTTGTAGAAGACTGAAATTGGACCCTCACTATTCACCACTAACAAAAATTGATTCTTACTGGGTAAAAGATTTAAACTTAAGACATGAAACTATAAAAATACTAGAAGAGAGTGCAGGGAAAATGCTTTAGGATATTGGCTTGGGAAAATATTTTATGAGGAGGACCCCCTCTGGCAATTGAAGGAACACCAAAAATATATTACTGTGATCTGATTAAGCTAAAAATCTGCACAGCTAAGGGCACTGTAAATAAAGCAAACAGACAACCTTCAGAATGGGAGAAGATTTTAGCAGGTTATGTTTCTGACAAAGATCTGATAACTACAATCTGCAGAGAACTTAAACTTATCAAAAAGTAAAGAACAAACAACCCCATTTATTTGTGGGCAAGAGACTTGAACAGAAACTTCTCTGAAGATGACAGGCACATGACCTACAAACACATGAAAAAATGCTCATCATGTTTAATCATCAGAGAAATGCAAATCAAAATCACTTTGAGATATCACCTAACTCCAGTAAGATTAGCCCACACCACAAAATCCCAAAACTGTAGCTGTTGGCATGGATGTGGAGAGAAGGGAATACTTCTACACTGCTGGTGGGATTGCAAACTAATACAGCCTTTTTGGAAAGAAGTATAGAAAATTCTCAAGGAACTAAAAGTTGACCTACCATTTGATCCTACAATATCATTACTAGGTATCTACCTAGATGAAGAAAAATCATTTTACAACAAAGACATTTACACCAGAATGTTTACTACAGCCCAGTCCATAATAGCCAAGTCATGGAAGCAGCCTAAATGCCCATCAACCCATGAATGGATTAACAAATTGTGATATATGGAATGCTATGCAGCCATAAAAAGATGGAGACTTTAAATTTTTTAATGTTTACCTGGATGGAGCTGGAACATATTCTTCTTAGTAAAATATCAAGAATGGGGGAAAAAAGTATCCATTGTACTCAATACTATTTTGAAACCAATTTATAAATACTTACATCTTCATATGAATGATAATATACAAATATAGTCCAGGAAGAAACAGGGGAGAAGAGGGAGAGGGGAGTGAAGGGGGGAGGTGAGTAGAGGAAGGGTATTTGGCAGGATCTCACCTAATGTGTACAATGCAAGGGTACATTTCAAAACAACTAAAAGTATATTATAAATGTCTTACCACAAAAAAAAGTGAGGTGATGTTTATGTTAATCTGTTTGATTTAAGCACTCCACATTGTATATCAAATCATCACATTGTACCCCATAAATGTGTACAGTTATGATTTAATAAAAATTAAGTTAAAAAAAGGATAAAGGGATCTTTTGCAGCATTTTGGCTAGAGAATTCAAGGTTATATGTCATAAAAATGGAAAGAAATCAATGTATGAATCCCTAAGTGCTTGTTTAAAATGTATAATCCCTAAGTGCTTATTTACAGATGATTGTAAAGTTTGGACTTTTGTAATATTCATAATGTAAGGTGTTTGGGGTTAGGATTAGTAATTTGCTTGTGCTTACCAAAAATGAAGTTTTAACTTCGTTATTATCTTATTCAAGGCAATACTACTTTATTTGGCTCTTTCTGTCAATGCCCTTTTGGGTCTTTTAACTTGAAGAGGTTTATCCAGCTAAACAATTTGAGAACCACAGAGTTTACTATTTCTAGCATTGATATTCTGTTCTTGTCATGGTTGACTGGGTGCTCCTGCTTCCAGAGGGTAATTTGGCTTTCGACAGAAACAAAGTAAGTTGATAGGTAAAACAAGATCAATTCTCACAGGCTGCTAGCCCTGTTATGGTGCCAAGGGATTATAAACTTTGGGTTGATAAGCCATAGCATCTGCAAGAGTGGTTCCAGACTTGATCCAAAATGTGTTCATAATAATAATAACTAGCTAGTATCATTTATAATGATTAATTTTTGGAAGGCAGCTCTGCAACTTCACCATCCACTTCAGGAATCCTCCTCAGTCTCTATTGGTAGACAAACATTGAAACTCTCCCTTTCTCAGACCCTCACTCCCTGGATATCAGCTATAAAAAAGATGGCCTCATTTCTGCCTTAAAGCACTCAAATAGTCACTCCCCCAAACAGCCAGACTATAGATAGAGTTTTGGGTTTTTTTAAAAAAATGAATACTCTACCTTTGCATGCCCCTGCCACATCCCATGGATATATTTCTATGTTCCTTTAATGATTTTTTTTTTATTATTGTAGCTTTATACTAGGGTTTAAAATCTAAACAGCAGCTAGTCCCCTTAATTTCCCTTCTTTTGCAGAGTTTCCCTGGCTATTTTTGTTTGTTCACTTTTAAAAATCAATAGATAAGATTCAGCAGTTTTAGGTTTTCAGAAAAATTGAATGGAAAGTAAAGAATGTTCCCACATACTCCCTTACCTCTCCTAGTTTCCTGTTATTAATACTTTGTATTGGTGTGGTACAGATGTTGCAATTAATGGGCCAATATTTGTTCATTATTAACTAAAGTCCATAGTTTCCATTACGGTTCACTCTTGGTGTTATACATTCTATGAGTTCTGACAAATATATAACAATATGTATCCACTATTATAGTATTATACAGAGTAATTCAATTACCCTAAAAATCTCCTGTGCTTTGCCTATTTATTCCTTTCTAACTCCTTTTGAATCCTTGACAGTCACTGAGAAGTTTTTACTGTCCCTATAATTTTGACTTTTCCATAATGTCATACAGTTGGATTAACAATGTATGTAGTCTTTTACTTAGAAATATACCTTTAAGAGTCCTCTATGCCTTTTAATGGCTTGACGGCTCATTTCTTTTTGTCACTGAAAAATATTCCATTGTACAGTTATACCACAGTCTGTGCATCCAGGCAACTATTTAAGGACATTTTGGTTGCTTACAAATTTGTACAATTATAAATAGAACTTCTACAAACATCTGTGTGGAGATTTTGTATGGGTGTAAGTTGTCAATGCATTTGGGTAAATACTACAGATTGCAATTGCTGGGTCTATGGTGAAAGTATATTTGATTTTGTAAAAAACTGCCAAACTGTCTTGCAAACTGGTCATATTATTTTGCATTGCTACCAGCAATGAATGAGAGTTCCTCTTGTTCCATATCCTTGCCAGCATTTGGTGGTGTATTTTATATTTTAATCATTCTAATGGATGCATAATGGTATTTCATTGTTGTTTTATGATGGTTTAACAATTTTTAAAGTTATTTTTCTGGTGTTTGTTCTTAGGGATTATAATATACAAACTTATCAGAATCTACCTCACATTTATACTAACTTAATTACAGTGAGCTATAGAAACCTTACTCCTATATACTTCTATTGTCTTCAATGAGTCCCTGACAGGTAGAGCATAGGATCCAAATAACCATGTAGGATGGTTTGCTGGGGTAGGATATGTGATCCAGAGGTAGATAAAATAGGAACTTGAAGAAAGATAATCATTTCTCTTTTGTGCTCCCTATAATATCACGTAAGAGTTTGGCAAATACCTAAGCTAAAGCCTCTTGGGCCATCATATTCACAGGTTATAAAGCAGATCTTAGTTTACTAGTCCATGGCTTGCAATGCCTAAAAAAAAACAAAAAAAACAAAATGGGTTCTTCTTTAAGAGTTCTTTCCAGAGAGAGCTTCTCTCTCCCCACTTGAATTCTCTCCCTCTACCAGGAGCTTTAGTGTTTTCTGTATTCTTTTCTGTAAATCAATTCTGTCTTACCACTGAGGGAAGGGGGAGGGAAATAATGTAATGAAGAATAATAAAATACATGTATTTAAATAATAAAAAAAAATCTAAGAGTTCTTTCCAGAAGAGGCCAGGAGAATGTAGTTGTGTAGATATCTGACAGTCTGAACTAAAAAGCTTTAAACTTAAAGTGGAAAAAAGGAGAAAATATCCAACCAAATCCTGTGAAATAAGCTAATATAGGGAATATTATATATGACAAAATAAGGACAGCAAAGGAAGCATTTAATAATTGACAGAGCATAATAACTTGGGGAAAGGGCAGAAATAATGCACATACAGGTGCACACATACACACACATGCAATTCAGGTGTATAGAGTTGGAGCAGTTAAAATCTAGGATTCAAGTCTTTAGCAGATTGTTGTTAATCTACAAGTTTCAGTTTAGTATTGAGTACATGGGATGCTTGATTTTCCATTCTTGTGAAACTTTACTTAAGAGAGTGTTCTCCAAATCCAACAACATGCATACAAGAGAGAAAAACTCAATTAAATTCAAGAAAGAAGGAGGGGGTATGGCGTTGGTAAGTTTTCACCTAATAGGTACAATGTATGGGTACATGGCACACTTCCTGGAGGAAGCACAACTACTACTTGAGACTTTACCTTACAAATGCAAATGATGTAACCTAATCTATGTACCCTTATATTAATCCAAAATAATTTTAAAAAGAAGTCTTTAGCAGAAAAGAGTAAATAGGACTGCCTAGGTATCAAGAAGACTTGGTGTGGAGGAGTATATGAATAGAGGTGAGAGGGTTCAGATATAGAAAACTAAATGTCATTATTGAAGAGTTTGTGTACTACAGGCCACTTGGCCAGAGACAGGAAAGGAACATCATTTTTAATGCTTAGACAAGAGTTGTTTTCTCATTATGACTCAATTTCAACAATTTAAATATACCACTCTCTCTGCAACTTCCTCCCTTCCCACAAGACCTTATTGTTCTCTTTGTTCTGATTCCTAAGCACCATTCTTTTGCATTTCAAGGGTGGGACAATAACCTTGAAGTTCCCTGAAATTATCAAGAGGGCTCTGGTAAATTGTGATTGCTCAAGAATTGACTTTTCAGTTGAAATGCAGAGTTCAGTTTCTCTGTCCATTAGCACTAACTAATTGGTTAGAGAATTGAACACAGTGTACAAATGTGTGTGTGTGTGTGTGTGTGCTTAAAGGAAGAGGAATGGCAAAGCATTGCTTAGATCATGGTCCGAAACTCAACGGCTTGCTGAGTTAGTTGCTACTCAGTTCCAACAGATTGCTACTATGTGAGAATATTAGTTCAATATTACCACATTCTAATTTTTTTTTAAGAGACAGGGTCTTGCTCTGTCAAGGGTAGTGTTGTGCAATAGTGTTGTTGCAGGAAGACGAGGCCCAACAGAGAGAAAGAGCACCCAAACACCACGTTTACAAGAAGGGCTTTATATTCACCAGCCAGGAGCTTACAGCATAGAAGAATTCCAAATGGCCACACTCCCCGACTGGCTTGGTCTTTCCCTTTTTATCGACAGTCAAAAAGTTCCACCCCACAGGTACCCTTCTCATTGGCCAGTCTGAATCAAGCAGAAGATGCTATGCCAGCCCCTACAGAACTACAGTATTTCACAGAACTTGGAAATTTCCAAGTTCCAGGAAATCAAGTTTACAAATTCCCAAGGACTGAGTCACCATGGAGAGGACCCTGCAGGTGTATCTTTGTGGTCTCCTGGAGAAGACCTGTTCTCTTAGACCTCACCCTTCTCGGGTATCCTCTCTCATTGGAAATAGTTCACTGCATTTCAAACTCCTGGACTCAAGTCATCCTTGTGCCTTGGCCTCTCAAGTAGCTGGGACTACACATGTAAGCTACTGGGCCTTGCCTATTCTTATTTTTAAAAAAGAAACAGGAAATCTAGATTTTTATATGAAATCTTATACCTTTTAAATATTACCAACAAATTAAAACTTTTGAAAAACACTATGTAGGCCAAACAAAACAGTCCCAATGGTGAATTCTAATTTAGATGATGAATGGAATTCATGGTAGAGGCTTGATTTGGTGACTTAAACTCAATCTGGCCCTGTGTCCATTAATTATGGGTTTGGTTCCAGTTTATGAGGGTGAGTATTTCTCCCAAATGGCAATCTTGTTTATTGGGTATTTTTTTGTTTGTTTAGACAGAGTCTCACTTTGTCACCCCCAGTAGAGTGCCATGGTGTCATAGCTCACAGCAACCACAAACTCTTGAGCTCAAGTGCTTCTATTGCCCCAGCCTCCTGAGTAGTAGCTGGGACTATGGTGCCCACTGCAACGCCTGGCTGTTTTTAGAGATGGGGTCTCAAACTTGTGAGCTCTGGTGACCCACCCACCCTCAGCCTCCCAAAGTGCTGGGATTACAGGTGTGAATGAGCCACTGCACTGGGCCCAAATGGCAATCTTGCCTGTTGTTTTGTATCCTGTAATTTAAACTGAGAACTTTCTCGGTGGTAAAAATGGTAAGCAGACTCTAAGCTTGGTTAGGGTCAGTCTGCTCAGCAAGTAGCTGGAAAAATCAGTGGTCAGATTATGAGATATGTAAAGAAAGTAACCAGAAGGTGGATCTTTTTTGGTGCCCTTTTTGTGCGCTTGCTCCCTCATCATATCATGAATCCCCTGAAGGTCACGGGAAGGACTTTGGATTTGGCTCTAAAAGTTTTGAGAAACTATTGGAGGCTTGTGAGCAGGGCAGGGACATGATCCAACTTAATATTCAAGAAACACTGTAAAAGAGCTGATAGGAAGGCTCTATCTAGAGTAGCAGCTTTCAACCTGTGGGTGGCGACCCCTTTGTAACAATGAAAATACATCCTGCATATCAGATATTTACATTAAGATTCATAACAGTGGGTGGCACCTGTGGCTCAAAGGAGTAGGGCGCCGGCCCCATATGCTGGAGGTGGTGGGTTCAAACCCAGCCCTGGCCAAAATCTGCAAAGAAAAAAAAAATGATTCATAACAGTAGCAAAATTACAGTTATGAAGTAGCAATGAAAGTAATTTTATGGTTGGGGGTCACCAAACTGTATTAAAGGGTCGCGGCATTAGGAGGCATTAGGAAGGTTGAGAACCACTGATCTAGCGCTACAGGGAGACATCCAAAAAAATCTGCCTTTACACCGTTTTCCTCTACCACTCATTCTTTCCTAGGAACATTGTTCTTCTATTTATGTGTTTATGTCCCTCCCCACTAACCCATACCACAAATATAGATGTTCTCCATGGTTCTTGGGCTGTGTATCCTAAGAAACATGAAGCTCATGTCAACCTGAACGTGTTATCCAAGGGTAACCATTGTCTTATCTGACTGAACTAATTTCATTGTCTTCCTTGCTTGGCCTTCAGGCCATTTCTCAGATATGTTACAGAGATAGAGTCTGATAGATATTTGATCTTTCCATCTGAGAGAACAAGTGATACAGTCTTGAAAATTTATCTCATTACTCAACACTATGTTTCTATCTTTCAGAAAATACTGAAGGAAGGACCTCTGTTGAAGAACTGTAATTCCTTCAAGAGATGGAAGCTTAGATACTTTCTGGTTCGAGGACAGAAGCTCTGCTTTGCACATCACCCCGCGGTAAGGTATACAATCTTGTCAGTTGGGTTAATGGGTAGGTGCCAGGAAATATTAATGTGTAGAGATGAACCAATAGGTAAAGACACACTGGCAAACATTAGGGTGGAAATTGAAACACTCTATTCTTTTTTTTTCTAACTTGTCCTTTTGGGCCATATGGGTGACACTTTTCTCTTCTTCCCCCCTCGTTTTCCTTTCATTTCATAATTTCCCCACTTAGCTTTTGCACCTAGTGCCAACTACATAACTTGTGGGGCCCAGTGCAAAATGAAACTACAGTCCTCCTTATTCAAAAAAACAGGGGTAAGTTCTATTAAAGACACTAACATTTAAGGCTTTATATTTACACTAAAATAATTTTTTTAAATAATTAGTATGAATCTTACCATTTATCTTTACACTGTATACTGTACAGTACCAGTTTTAAATGCAAATGTAAAAGCATTTACATTAACTCATATGAAGAATTATCAAAATTGTGCAATTTGTATTTATCAATAGTAGTACATGCATGCATATATTTTTACCAGTGCACAGAACTACATAAAATTAGCTCAACTCTACTTGATACTTGCACATTCTACCAATACTTTCTGACTGAAAAGAAAAATGACTATGGGTTGCCCTCTGATGGCATCATTTTTAGCACAAATGGTTGGCTAAACCAGGGAGGTAACATGAGTAAGGAAGAATACAATGGGGCTCCTTGGTTATTCACATTTCTTATGGCCTTTTTTCTATGTTTGAAGCAAGTTCTGGTTCCAATAGAAAGTGTGGCCTCTCAGGGCTGTCAGCTGCTCCACCTAGTCCTAGACGTAACACACTTAACCTTGTACTTGCTTTTGAGTTTTGCTGAACTTCCACATAATCATAGGTTTAGTGGAATTCTATGCTCATTTGCATCACAAATGCAAATGGAGAGACAAGATGTAGGGTAGAAATGCACGTTGTGCATATTTCCTCTGTTCATATGCATGATCCACTGTTCCATTGGACTTCACTTGCCAAACACAAGCTTAAAAATAAAATTATTAAGAATTTCGAGATGGCAACAGCGAAGCATTAAAACAAGTGTTTGGCCCTTCTAAACATGAAGCCCTGTGTGACTGCCCAAGTTGCATACCAGTGAATCCAGCCCGGTCTGTATCCATGATACTGATTTCCTCCTGATGGGTGGGTTGTATCTACCAGTACCAGTATATAAAGATTCACAAGCCTCAAATTGGATGGGACTAGACTAGCAACACTGCCAAAGATTGACACCCAATAAAACAAGAGCCAACAGGAATCTGCTCCACTAAGCCATATCCCATTATCTTCTCCAGCATGAATCTTTATGTTGTTGACCAATCCAAGCCTCCCTGTAAATCCACATAATTGTTTAGAGAAGAGTTATATTTTGATTTAGTTTGGTTTGTCTTTTGTCACATGATAGTTCACAAAAAATCACATTGTAAATAAATCCCAGCCCACAAGCCAGAGAAATAATTGTATCGTGCCTGTCAGTGAATGTGTATATACTTATATGCTTTTAAATATCTTTTTGCCTCATTAACCAGACAGTTTCTTGTCCCTCTCCCTCTTGTATCTTTCTAGTTTGCACTCTTTGAAACAATTGATCTGTCTCAGGTTGCGGTGGCAGAAACCAGCTGTAGAAACCTTTGCCACAGTTTTTGTGTAAGTAAGATTGGGAATGACTGAATGGGCAGTGGTAGGGGCTAGCTGGAAAGAAGGGTTGTCATATCCATTTGTTAACTCTTTGATCTTCAGGGTTGCCAAGACTCCTTTGATCCTAAAGTGTTATTATTCATACAAAAATATTTTACCAGCCCACTGAAGGGGAGAAAAGTGATGGTCTTTTTCCCTATCTCCAGCCTGATACTATGCTAAGCTGGTTTCAGAGGGTGATATGTGTGTGTTACAAAATCAGTCCTTCAGGTGAACTATGCTTTAGAAGGGTATCACTGGGAGGCTTTCCAGAAACTTATAATATGCTATAGAAATTAGCATGATAATCAAGTTAACTGACATCCTCTCCTTTGATGAGGAAGATAAGAACCTACATCTAAATTGAAACCTCCCCCATATTGAGATTACTGATGAGAATACCTCAAAGAAAGCAGAGGATTTTCTAGGAAAGTACTCAAGGGGTTGATGCAGTTGAAATGTCATATAGCTTTAGTCATTCAAGTGAATCCAGAACAAAAAACTCACTGAAAAAATAACAAGTCTCTCGGCCCAGAAATTCTCCTACCCACTTCCTCTCAGAACTGTCAGTGTCAATGGCGGGCTCCAGAGACTGGAGTTCCTCTTTCATCATGTAGGGGATGGCACTTAGCAGACTAAAGAGCTACAGACCTAATACCTAACTTCCATGGCTGGTCCATGTTTTATACTCCTTGGAAAATAGAGCAGCTTGATCAAAGGAGACCTTGTTTTTATTTCTCTCATTAAATCACACTGACCCAAGGTAAAGCTGAGGGCTCTGTTTACCAGACTTAAAAAGCTGAACCTTTGGGTGATAAGCCTATATGCTAATGTTTTTAGTATCCATTTTATAAAGAAATTCCAAGGAATAGGCTTCCCTTTAGCCTAATTAAAGCATAGGGGCACTGCATATCAGTCCCAACCAAGAATGAATTTGGATCAAAGGAGTGGCCATTATCATTATTCCAAGTAGCTTCTATTTCCATTTACCACAGAATGACTCTGCTACATACAAATGGAGATATAAATTGCATGCTGATGTGGTGAGTTCTAGCTCCAAGATGAGGTGGGCTGGTAGTAAAGGCAAGCAGGGCCATAGAAACAACGACTGATGCTATAGCTATCCATGATCCTTTCTGTCCTCTGGGAAAAGACCAAGTCCTGCCCATGATCTATACCTATTAGACCCTTAGCATGGCTTTCTTATTATTCCTGCCTGGGTGCTGGCACTAAGCAGTATCAAGAGAAATGAGTAGGAAATTCTATTGTGATTGCGTCTGCCCTTAAAAAAAATAAACTAGATTTTTGGACATTTCACTCTCCTACCATACAAAAAGAGGCACACTCTGATGAAGCATATGCACTTTTACCACTTTAAGTAAACAGAGCAGCAGGAAGCAAATGGAGGACCTCACTTGAGTAACAGATGGATGCATGGTTTAGTATTTAAAAGCATGAATTCTGGAGCCAAATAATCTGGCTTATTTTTTTAGCTGTGGGCTAACCTGAGAAAATCATTTACCTTTCTTTGCTTTGGTTTTTATGGCTATGAAATCAGAAAAGTAATAATGCCTATCTCTTGGGGTTGTAATGAAGATTGAATAAAATAATATACACTAGGGGCTTTAGAATAGTTCCTGGCACATAGTAAGTACCATGAAAGTGTTAGTTATTATTATTTTGGATGGGTATTTAAGGAGCTAAAAGTGGCCCTTGGATTGTACTTGGTAGATTTGTCTAGTTTCTTAGAGAGTTCACAAACTCTGGTAGAAAAGTTGTGGAGTGAGAACCCGCTGATAGTGTGACTTTTTGTTTAGGTTATTACACCGCAGCGAAAAGTCACCCTGGCTGCACCCAACCGGAAAGACATGGAAGAATGGATTAATGTCATAAGAACCGTCCAACAGGGAGAAATTCGTAAGGTAAGGGAACTAGTAGATAATCCACACAATTCTCACAGGTAAATAATTAATTGCATCAGTCAAGCAACCTTTCAAACAGGGAAAAAGTAATGTGGAAGCAGAGATTATCTATTTATAAATTCTAGGTAGATATCATTAGGGACACTGTTTGGAACTATTTATAAATAGGAGTAATTCATTTAGACTTAGACTTTAGTAAGTATGCGGTATAGATACTTCTGTACACATCCACTTGATATATAGATGTCAATGTGTCCCAATGAATGAGGCACTCAAGATGTATGTCAGCAGCTAACACAGACACATTTAGGTCAGGAAAACTGCAATCAACACTCTTGAATTGAGCCTCCTGTATGACTAAATAACAGCTAAGGAAACTGAAGCTCAAAAAAGGAAGGAACCAGACCAAAGTGAAATAACTACTCAGTATCAATTCAGAATTTGGACCCAGGCTATGCGACTCCAAAGCCTATGTCCTTAACCACTGTGCCATTCTGCCTTTCTATTTCCTGTCCACCACAAAAGAAATGTAGAGTGAAGAGCAAGGAGTGGTCCTCCACAAAGCTCAGTAGGGATCTTTTTCTCCCTGGCAATTCCAAATCACTGGCCACTGCTCCCAATAACAAGAGGTGCCACCATTCAAACTCTGCAATGCACTCCGCCTGCTCTTCTGCAGATCTACTACCACAATTAGAAATTATATAAGTTTCAAGAGGGGAGGGACTTGGGCCATTTATTTAACTTACAGCAGTGTCTGGCATAGAGCAGAGGCTCAATAAGTTTTTTTTCAAATGAATATATGAATCTGAGGTGAGGCTAATCTTGAAGTCAGGGTTTAGCATGAACCCTGGATTTGCTTAAAGCAAAGTTCTGCTGTGGAGGTATTTAAGATAAATGGGATGATGAATCCAGCCTTTAAAAGAACTTGATATGGGAAATAACTAGCAACAGGCAGAAGATTGTTCTAGCCATTTGTCATAAGCAGTATATGATGTGGTTTGGTAATAATGGGGTGTAGAAATAAAAATAATGCTATTGAGAAGAGGCTTCCATCCCTATTCCCCTAGAATTTCTCAGTCTACTGACCACTGAGTCTCATAATAATACATTCTGCTACCTATGGCTATGATGGGGGAACATAATAAAATGGCTAACCCGTGGCCTCTCCCCATACCATTAAGGCATCTCCAAGGTCCACATTGTATATGCTTAAATGAGAGATCCTTTGCTTAGCATCTGATGTGATGATCTTTATATGTCTTAGCACTCAAAATTTTACTCCTTTGTTATTTTCTTCCTCTTTTCCTGATAGAGAAGCACAATTGCAACCCCCATCCCCTGCCTCCCCACCACTATCCCAGCCCTGCCAGAAATGAGGCCACTATGACTCAGCATTTGAAATAGCCACAAAAAGTTGTGACTTCCATGTTTCACTCCCATCTTCACCCCTGTGGACGAATCTCTTGGATTATCTCTATTCAAATTGGAATACTTCTCATGAATCATATACCATTTTAAATTTAGCATAAAAAGTCACATAGTATATTTTGAATTTTAATTTTTAGTCTAAGAATGCAAAAATAGCTAGAGAAAGTCACCAGATAATTGATGTGCTAGTCCTGACTTCATTGAATTAAACACATAGGTAACCAGCACAAACTATAAAGGAAAAAAAAATCTGCCTATTTTACTCTCTTGAAAGAGTTATAAGTATCAAGTTGTAATCACAACCACTGTGAAGATACTCCTGGGACCTAAATCTATTAAGGAACACTTTTAGCTGATAGTAAAATGTCTCACCACCAGCTTCTTAGCAATTCATCTTGCTTAAGGCTTAAACAGTCAAATATACTTTCTTCCATATGTACCTTATCTCAAAAGGACCCTTATATCCTCTGTCACTACCAATGCCTGACAAATAGGGTGAGGGAAGATTAATCATGGACTCAGTGGTCTATTAAAGTGGTGACATAGTAATTGGATAATCTATTGGAAAATAGTCAGCACACATTACTGAGCCAACCCCTAAATAGGTGACCAGTCCTATTCCACAGAGTTGGAAAGAAAGGAACAATCCTGGCTCCTGGTTTCAATAAGCTCCTTAGGTAGTTGAAGAGAAAATATACATACAAAAGAAAAAGTTAAATGACAATATTAAAGATAAATGACAGTTTTCAAAAATGTTAAGGTAATGTATGATTGACTGCCAGATGAATGAAACAGACATCAAGTGGCATGGGAGTTCAGCAGAGGAAGAGATAAGTGTGGGCTGGAGTCCTCTGGGAAGGAGGAGAGATTTGAGACTGACCTTGAAAGACAAATAGGATTTTATAAGTGGCAGGGGACTAGGGTTTGGGGGGGAAGTCCTGACCAAAGGAACTGGTATAAGCAAAAGCTAAGTAACCAGAAAGAAGAACCTTTCTGGGTTATGGGCCCAGCACACTTCTGCTGCGTCACTCTGTTACCCAGAAGAACCTTTTTAGAATAGAGTGAAAGAGGGAAATCCATTTCACCAGAAGAGTTTGAGAAAGCAAGTCTAGAGAGTAGCATAGATGTGATTGTGGAGAATTTTTAATGCCAAGATAAACAGTTGAGAAGATTTGCAATATGATCAAAGTTCATTCAGTTTAGGGATGGATTAGCAAGGGAAGTGAATTGATCAGAGGGATACTTTAGAAATACAGGTTGGATTATACAAAGGAAAACCTAGAAGCCAAAATTTCAGAGAAGAGGCTATAGATTAATTCAGGCAACACAGAGTTAAGCCCCAAAACGATGATAGAAAGGGAGGACAAATAATAGATGCTGAGTTGGCATCAAGGGAAAACCTAAATATAAGAAGGAGGCAAAGAGAGAGGAGTCACAGGCAAATGAAAGGTTTGAGCCTGGGGGATATAAAAAAAGAATATAAAGGAGAAAATTATAAACAAGGAGCTGCTTGGAAGACTAAATTAAAGGTTAGCCCTTTCTAATAAATTAACATGGAATCATTGACTATGGGAAGAGAAATTACCTTAAAAGTCATCTACACTCCAGATTCTAGATTCTAGAGCATCTGGAGATTGTAATTCATGTAGTCTTTATTTGAACTCTTCCAAAGATGGGGAACTAAATTTCTTGTAAAAGAATCTATTCAATGTTCCTAAAGCTCTAAATCTTAAGTTTTTCTTAAACTTTGATATAGTAGAAGAAAAAACGTTCTAACATTCACTATAAGCTGTAGGAATGGCATCCGCTGCCTCTTGAGGTAAAAAGTTCACCTCATTGGAAATTTTCCAAACAAACTACAGGGTGTCCCAAAAGTTGCCCATAAGTCACCATGCATAGGGAAAATGGGAAAATTATTTACAAAATATTCACTATGAAATTTTACGTGGAGGTGGCCAACATATAAAGAATATTTTGTAAATATTTTGTAATAAATATTTTGTAAATAAAGATACATTTAGTTACAATTTTCCATTTTACCTATGTATGGTGACTCTATGAGCAACTTTTAGGACATCCTCTACTTGAACAACTCTTTGTCAAGATGTGATAAATTACTTTTTCAAGTAGGCAAAGTAAACAGAGTCCAACATTCCTTTCAACTTGAAAAGCTTCTGATTCCAAGATTTCATTAAGCAGTTGAGAAAATACCCTCAGAGAGGTTAAGCTGTCTTGCCTAAAACCATATAGTTCATTCTGGTAGAATTAAGACTGTAGCTCATGGCTCGGCGCCTGTGGCTCAACGGGCTAAGGCGCCAGCCACGTACACCTGAGCTGGCGGGTTCAAATCCAACCTGGGCCCACCAAACAACAATGACGGCTGCAAACAAAAAATGGCCAGGCGTTGTGGCGGGCGCCTGTAGTCCCAGCTACTTGAGAGGCGGGGGCAAGAGACTTGCTTGAGCCCAGGAATTGGAGGTTGCTGTGAGCTGTGATGCCACGACTCTCTATCCAGGGTGACAGCTTGAGGCTGTGCCTCAAAAAAAAAAAAAAAAAAAAAAAAAAGACTGTAGCTCTACTAACCCTTAATGTATATTCTCGAAAGTACATCTTCAATTCTGCCTAATTAATTCTCTTATTTCTTTCCTGTAATCCCCATCCTTTGTGATGGTGTAGGAGTACTACGTTAGACAACTGAATTGTATATAGATCCACAAATAACTTCAGATTGACTAAATGACCCTGGATCATTCACTGTGTCTCCATGGCTAGTGATTTGCCCAGACTGAACCCAGTTTACACTTGTCCCACTATAACTATTAATAGTTCTCTTTTCACTGTTAAAAATGTTCTGGGGCGGTGCCTGTGGCTCAGTGGGTAGGGTACTGGCCCTATATACTGAGGGTGGCGGGTTCAAACCCAGCCCTGGCCAAACTGCAACAAAAAAATAGCTGGGCATGATGGCGGGCACCTGTAGTCCCAGCTAATCTGGAGGCTGAGGCAAGAGAATCACCTGAGCCCAGGAGCTGGAAGTTGCTGTAAGCTGTGTGATGCCACAGCACTCTACCAAGGGTGATAAAGTGAGACTCTGTCTCCACAAAAAAAAAAAAAAAAAAGAAAGAAAGAAAAGAAAGTGTTCTGATTTGAACAATATAGTTATCCTACCAATGGCCAGTCTGGGAGGCCCTAAAATTGTTCTGTAATTACACAAACCCTGATAAAAACCACTCACTTTGTTTTATCTAAACTCAACCTGTCATCATATAAGCCATCCCAAACAAAAGTCCTTTAAGGAGTTACATTTGTAGAAGATTTTATGCCTTGTGGGATGTTTCATCTGAGACTTTTATGCACTTTGCAGATACTTAATTTAAAATCCACACATTTGGAAAGTGTTTTAGAGTAATAAAACACCTAGACTTTCATATAACTAATAGATAAATAATTGACATACATATCCGAGTTCTGGATCATGTTGAAAAGGACTCAGGATGTGAGAAAAATATGCTAAGCTGCTATCAGCAGAGATGTCTTAAGGCTGCTATAACAAAATGCCATAGACTAGGTGGCTTAAACAACAAATACTTATTTCTTACACTTCTGGAAGTTGGGGAGTCCAAGATCAAGGTGCTGGCAGATTCAGTATCTCATGGGGGTCTACTACTTCATTCATTGAAGGCCATCTTCCCCTTGTGTCCTCATATGGCAGAAAAGGGAGCAAGAGAGCTCTTCTATGCTCCTCCCATCCTCTGGCCTAAGGCAGGGGTGTAGGTTTTAGCTCTCAAAAAGAGTAAGGGGGTTTTGAAGCAACAGAAAACATTTTTTCCATTATATTTCAGGCCATTTTCTCTCTTAAAGCCTTCTATATGTATATCAAAAATTATTTTACTTCATAAATGTATAGAATTATTTGTCAATAAGATTAATATTGGCAAACCTCCCCAATGCTAAGGACAATCATAGGCAAAAGTGAAAAATAATCATGAGGCAGAATCAACAGAAACACTCTGGCAATACGAACAATCAGAGTAGATCAACTCCCCCAAGGAACGACAAGGTAGATACAGCACAAGATCCCTTGCATAAGCAAATGGCTCAGATGTCAGAAATCGAATTCAGAGTCTGGATAGCAAATAAGATCAGTGGAATAGAGGAAAAGATAGAATTACAATTTCAGGCAGTAATCCAAACGATGACCCAAAAGATGTCTCAAGAAATCAACGAATTCAAAGACAAAATGACTAAAGATTTTGACACATTGAGATAAGAAAAATCTGAGAAATACAGTAGAATCCCTCAGTAACAGAATGGAGAAAGCAGAAGAAAGGATGTCTGACATGGAAGACAAAGCTTTTGAACACTCCTAAACTTCCAAAGAGGAAGAGAAATGGAAGGCAAAAACAGATCATTCTCTCAGACAGCTCTGGGATAACTCGAAGAAAACCAATATTCGCCTCATAGGGATACCTGAACACGATGAAATGGTGTCACAAGGCACAGAGTCTCTTCTTTATGAGATTATGAAAGAGAATCTTCCAGACATGCCAAGAGATTCTGAAATTCAGATAGCAGACAGTTTCAGAACCCCAGCACGACTCAACCCGAATAAGACATCCCCTAGGCACATCATAATTAACTTCACTAAAGTTAATATGAAGGAGAAAATTCTGAAAGCAGCCAGATGTAAGAAATCCATTACCTACAAGGGGAAGAATATTAGAATAAC
>CAUYRH010164217.1:0-53003 GCA_963574655.1 Perodicticus potto | reverse complement strand
GGGAGGGAGGGAAGAGAGAAGGAAGGAAGAAGGGAGGGAGGGCGGGAGGGAGGGAAGAGAGAAGGAAGGGAAGAAGGGAGGGAGGGCGGGAGAGCATGAAGGAGGGAAGGAGGCAGAATACAGGGAGGAAAAAGAAAGTCTGGAAAGGAGGCAGGTAGAAGGGCAAGAAGGGGAGGAGGAAGTTGGAGAATTTCAGGAGAGGGTACTGTTGCATTGCACCCTTGGTTCTTTTCATTTCTATATATAATCCTCCACTTTTAACCCAATGAATAATTACTACATCTGCTTAACCTATTCTAATCTCAATTTCTGTCATTTCCAATGTACCCAAATTGTGTCATATAACAGAAGAAAATGTTCAAAAGGGAGGAAAGCTCCTCAAATTGAGTTAACACTTTACTTTGTCGAGCAAACTACATGATAATGAACGCTCCAATAGATAACTTGGGGAAACAGGGCACATTTTATAGCCCAACATCCAGCACTGCTTCAACATGAAATTATTTCTAATATATTTTTTGTGCCAAATTAAAATATTTTTTATTTGTATTATATAAATATCCCCATATGGTGTGAGTCCCCATTTATTTCCCTCAGTGTGACAGGTAAAGAGAAATTAGTGAGCGGTGGGGGTTCTACCTAAGAAGATTGTTGAAGTTGAGATCTGATCGCTTATCTGGGGTTATTCACAGAACTACTTGAGTCTCTCACTCTGGACCACATAGGCTGTTCATCCCCTGACTATGGGATTATTTTATAGAAAATCTCAAAGCACAAAGCTTAAATTCCTAAAGTAACTTGTAATATTAACGTACATTATGGTATACTTCATATGATCCAGACCTATGCCAAAGATAATATGCATTATTTTATTTAATGCTCAGGAAAGTTTATGTTTTTGACTAGTTTTCATCTTCTTCTGTAGTTGATGAAACAAGGGTAGAGAGAAGAAATTACTTTTCTAAGTCTCCTGGCTAGTAAATGACAGACAAAAACTTGTTCTTCATCATGGGAGATGGTAAACCCCACACTCTTACACACAAGGCTGGGATGGGGAATTCTGGCCATTTACCAAACTCAGTAAGTGTAATACTTCACTTCTGGGGTTTTATTTCTCCCCATGTCTCTGGGAGGTGGAATTAGACAATGTTTACTGTATTTCTTCATAATGATTGCTTTATTACATGTAGCCATATATAGGAAATTATTTAAATTAAGATATTTATAAAAACACATTCTGCTTACAATTGTTTGTGAAAAATAACAGAACAGGTAAGTTTGAAAGTATCTTTGTCACATTTGCTCAATGTACAGCAACAAAAAGTATCACTGAAAATTAACAAAAGAAACGATGATTGCATGGAACAATTTTTTTTAAAGTTTAGTGCATTTTTAATGACTTGTCTTAAACATATTATGCATGAGATAAATTACACATCCCTCACCCACTTAACAAAAAGGCATAGGCACCAACAAAAAACAAAACCAGGTGGCTTTTAAAAAGAAATTAAGTGTATACTCAGTGACTGATGGGGAAAAATGCCAAGTGATGTGAAGGGCCTCATAGAATAGAGTCCTCTTGAAAGATGCCAGATTGATGGGCTTTTCAGCCCAGATCGTAGGCAGAGCCATACAAGCAATATCGGTCTCCACATTCAGATTCCATCCTGTAAATGTCCTCAGCAGACAGGCCAGGGGAGTAGAGAGAACGAGGGCTCTGGGATAACAGGTCCTGGATTTCAGCCCCAGCCATGTTTTTTATCTAGTGGATGCAATATGTGTGTGTTATATATACTTGTGTAAATACGTGTACATAAATAAATATGTATATGCACAGTCATACTGTAACAGTTTTGAATATAACTCTCCAGCATTGGCTCGGCATCTGTGGCTCAACGGGCTAAGGCACCAGCCACATACACCCGAGCTGCCTGGTTCAAATCCAGCCCAGGCCCGCCAAACAACAATGATGGCTGCAACCAAAAAAGCCGGGCGTTGTGGCAGGCGCCTGTAATCCCAGCTATCTGGGAGGCAGAGGCAGGAGAATCACTTGAGCCTGGGAGTGGAGGTTGCTATGAGCTGCGATGCCACAGCACTCTATCCAGGGTGACAGCTTGACACTCTGACTCAAAAAAATAAAAAAATCTCCAGCATTTATAGCACAGCATGGGTATTTCTTTGTCAGGCAAATACAAATGCACATCATAGCGGGGGAACTGTCTCTCCGTGCAGTGATTGTGAAGCTTTCTTGTGGTATTGGTAGTGATCCCCAACAATTACGGCTTTGATAGATCTAGTATTTGTCAGCAGTCAGCAAGTTTGTACCCAATGAAAGTTGGAGATTTTTTCTTTATCTTCTTAAAGTCTTGTTTGATTGACAACGCTGTGGAAGATACATGGGACAACTGCCTCGTTTCCACTGTCAACTTACGTAGTTACACTGCAAACACGGCATGACCAAAGAGGATAAAATGGCCACAGGTTAAAATTTGCAGTTTGTTCATCATATTACTGACATGAGCTGTATTACTGTATTACTTTGTTTTGTTTTGTTTAATCACAGCACAAATGAGGCTTGCCCGCAGGCACTTCATTTAAAATATCATCCCGGCAGGTCATGCTTGGTCAAGTTCCCTGGAGAGAATTCAAGTTTCAAGGACTCTGCATACGACAGAATACATTTCGTTGTTTTTATATCAAATGATGCTACCTTTGCTGTTGCTTCGTATTTTAATCTGTGCGTGCAGTTTTTAACTTCAGTTTTGAAAAGATGTTTATTCATAATTAATGCCACTACTCTGAAAAATCCTTAAAAAAATCAAAACCAAAGACTGTGCAAAGGATCTTGTCAATCACAACTCCTGTTTCAAGATCAATATTTTGTAAGTAAATATTCTAGGTAAAAAGTAACACCCATGGCAGGGCCTATTAGGGTCTCATAGCTTGTTTATCCGAATAAAATAGCAAAGTTCACTCAATGAAAATGGGATGTAGTAAGTATCAACAATTATGATATTACACCAATACAAAAATAATTTGGAAAAATAAAAGTTTGTATCTGGCAGGTTCGTAGGGAGATGAATTTGGCATTAGAGGAAGGGAAAGATAATTAAGAAATTAAAAGTATTATTGCCAGGGAGAGTAATTAGAAAAGGCCAGAAGGCAGAAAAATGCCTAATGTATGTAGACAGAGTAAGGGCGTATCTGTGAGTACAGGGCTCAAATTGTCAATGTTGTGGGAAAACCTTCAATTTTAGACTTTGAAGTATAGATTCAAAAAGGATTTTCTTTTCTATAAAGGCAAACGATATGCTAATACTTTCTAAAATAAATACTATAAGCAAATATTCTCTGGATACATTCTGTGAATTTAATGGCTTGCTGTGTATAAATGCATTTTAGAGTGATTTTTGGTTCACAGCAAAATTAAGCAGACAGTTTCCATCTACCCCCTGCCACCACACATGCGCAGCCTGCCCAGCTCTCAATGTCCAGCACCAGAGTGGTACATTTGTTACAATCTGTACATCTACATCGTCACTTCTGTTCCTCCCGGTGTGCACAGCCTGCATTAGTGTTCACTTTGGGTGTGGGGACTCTATGGATCTGCATAAACGTGTCCACCGTCATAGTATCATGCAGAGCACTCTCGCAGCCCTACAATCCTCTACGCTCTGCTATTCATCCTTCTCCTTAACTTCTGCAACCACCGGTGTTTTTTACCATCTCCATAATTTTACCCTTTCCAGAATGTGGTATGGTTGGAATTGCACAAAATGTAGGCTTTCCTTTTAGCTTCTTTCACGTTGTGATATCATCCATTTAAGATTTCTTCATCTTTTCGTGGCTTACTAGATCATTTACTTCTAGCCCTTACTAGATCATTTACTTTTAGCCCATCCTATTGTCTGGATGCACTACATTTTATTTATCTATTCTCCTATTAAAGAACATCCTCATTGCTCCCAATTTTTGCAATTATGAATAAAGCTGCTGTAAACAGCAGGTATTTGTGTAATTATAAGTTTTCAACTCCTTTGGATAAATACCAAGGAGTGTGATTGCTGACTCCTATGTTCAAACTATGCGTAACTTTGCGAGAAACTGCCAAATGGTTTTCCAAAGTGTCTGTACCATTTTGCATTGTCATCAGCAGTGAGAGAGAAATATTTTGTCTGTGTTTTAAATGAGTTCCTCATTTTCTGATTATTTAGTTTCAAGAGTTTTTTGTATGATATATATAGGGTGCCAAAAAGTATACACATTTTAAGTTAGAAAAGACTGTATTAAAACTGTAATAACGAAGGATGAATACCTTTGACTTCTGCAGTTGCAGGAGTGATCAAATTGGTTACTATTAGCATCCAGTCACTTCTGATGACAGCAAATGGAAAGTAATACCTAGATAATATGTCTTAAAATAAATATGTATACATTTTGTCCCCTTGGTAGATAATAAATTCTTTATCACATATATCTTTTGCAAACATTTTCTTCCCAACTCTTCTCATTCATTTAAGACTGGCATTCAGGGCTTGGCGCCTATAGCACAGTGGTTATGGTGCCAACAACATACACCAAAGGTGGCAGGTTCAAACCCAGCCTGAACCAGCTAAACAGCGATGACAACTGCAACAAAAATTAGCCAGGCATTGTGGTGAGGGCCTGTAGTCGCAGCTCCTCAGGAGGCTGAGGCAAGAGAATTGCTTCAGCCCAACAGTTAGAGGTTGCTGTGAGCTGTGACGCCATAGCACTCTACCGAGGGGGATATAGTGAGACTGTCTCAAAAAAATGGCATTCAGTGAGCAAAAGTTTTTATTGTAATGAAATCTAACTTACCCATTATTTCTCTAAGTGATTGTGCCTTTGACGTTTTACCTAAAAAGTCATCCCCAAGATCAAGGTTGTCTAGATGGTTGTCTTTTAGGAGTCTTCCAGTTTTGTAGTTCACATTTAGGTCTGTGATCCATGTTATGTTGATTTTTTTTAGGGTATAAGATCTGTGTCTTGATTTAATTTTGCGTGTGTATGCCCAGGTGTTCCAGCACTATATTTTGAAAGGATTGTATTTTTCTCCATTATATTGCTTTTGCTCCGCTGTCAAAGATCACTTAGCTATTTTTGCAGGTCTATTTCACAGTAACCCTGCTTCATTGATTGGTCTATTCTTTCTATTCTTTTGCCAAATTGTCTTTTCTTATGTTCCATTTCAGTTGAACATAGAAAACATAAGAACACAGCATCGCTCATAACTTGAAGTCTACTTTTACGTCGCTACTACTCACTTTCCCCATAAATGGTTTTCACTGCAGTCTGCAATTTTTCAAGACTGCATCTTGACTACATCATCTTATATTATAACGTCAACTAGTTCGCCAACCTATATTTAGCTAATTGTGGCATTGTGTCTTATATTCCTTGATATATAGTCAACAGCACCTAGTCATGAAGATAAGACAATACTTGTCTTTACATTACTCCAGATTTTATTTTATTTTTTTTACAATCCTATAGATTTTAATGAGAAGATACTTGTTGAATAAAATCATATTTCTGGAACCGGAAAAAAATTCTGCTAATACGTAACATTATGTTTATCTGTTAAAAAAATAGATGAACTAAATTTTGGAATCATGACATTTTTGGAAATACTTTGTAAAAAAAACTGTAAATCTCCTAGTGTTCCATTTAAGCTTGATTTTTAATTACGGTGCTATTTGCATGGCAGTACATTTTTTGTGTGTTTAAGATACACTGCAATAAATATCATTTCTTTCCTCTGTCATAGGGTTCAGAAATTTAGCTGTGAATCATATATCAAGGCAGATGAGAACCAAAATACCATCATAAAATTGATGTATATGATTTAGGTGTACTGTACACTGATTCTTGGGACCAACTAAACTAGAAAATCTGTTGACAGAGTCACGGTTCTCATTAGACGTGGACAGGACTTCCCATACGGGTGCCTGTACATTTTAAACTGACTGTATGGAGGCACAGCTTCCTGACCATGACATCTGGGCAGTCTCACAGTGCCCCACCTTGAGTTAATGCTTTTTTGACTCTGTCTTGAAATTCGGAGCAATTTGATCTTCAAATTTGTGTTTCATAATGAAACCTGCAGGGACAATGAAGTGTGGGAAGAAGAAAGATACAAATGTTTGCCCAGTTTTCCTTGTCTGTCTACCTGCATGCACCACTTGTGATGCTCCTGAGTAGAAAATTCCACAAGGCATGGGAGTACAGCCAGCTAGAGAGCATAGGGGAAGAGCGTTATACCTATGACTAAAAGGGACACTGACAGTTCCCAAAGCCTATGTGTTTTCGTTTTTCTTTACTTTGAACATTACACAGCAAAGAAAACAAAAAACACCAAGACACGCGGAGATGAAGACCACACAGTAAAGGAGAAACTTTGTATTTCCGGACCTTTACAACACATTTTTTCTTCACCTTTTAAAGAAAAGGCCCACATTTTCAATTTGCACCAAGACTCACAAATTAGGTTCTTTCCACGAGACACGCTGAAGAAGGCACATTTCTTATGTGTACTTGGTTCCCACAAATGAAGGAAAAAAGAAAAAGAAAGCCGCACACGCAATTTCTACTTCTAAATTCATCTGCTGAATTAAACCGTTCTTCTCAGGATAGGTATAAAAGGGTCATTGAAGGGGAAAAAAAAGGCTTATTCTAATGAAATTTTGTCCTTATGAAAAAGGACATTACAGTGGGAAAAAATCCGTGATACTGCTATTACTGAAGGTTTTTGTTTGTTTATTTTCTTTTTCTCATAACCCACTGAGTTCAGCTGTAAGTCAATGTCAGGTGTGGTGTGCTTCACTGGAGAAGAGCGGTAGTGGACAATAATTATTCTTCCTCCAATACCACACCCCATAAATCCTTCTTAAAGAGGAACTACTATGTAATTTGTCAGTTATAATTTCTGGAATGGGTCAGAATGATACTCAGTGAATCAACTCTATGATTAATACCATATCCATGGTATTAATGACTGAAAAGTGACTTTTTATTCTATTTTCATTTCCAAATAATGTCCCTGTAAATTGCACAATAGAGGTTATCATTCGTTCTGCAGTGATGTAAAATCAAATGTTAAAAATATTAAATGATAAAACACATAAAGATATATCAGCAATAAAATTCTATCAACAGAGAAATGACTCAGATTTAAATTTAAGCCCTCTTCTGCTATCAAATTCTCACTGAGGCATTAAAGTTCAAAGATTTAATTTCTTTGCAATCAAAGTCCCACTATATTAAAACTCAAACCATTTTAAGTCTTAAATCAGTGACCTTACCCTTTTAAATTAATAGTCTCAAGAATTTAAGGTCTTTTTCAATGGCTTTTTTTTTTTTTTCTGTCCAATACTTAGATAGAGGTTCATGTATCCCTGGTAAGGAGCTTGGCTTTCTGGAGTTACAGATTGGGTTTTCTTTTATTTGGCTTAATTTATTTAGCCGTTTTTCAAAACTTTTAGTGATTTAATGATACATGGATCAAAATCTTCACTTATAAACAAATTGTTTACATACAGTAATAAACACATAGAATAGTATGCAAATCATGTGTGTAAAATTCAATGGATTTTGGTAATGTGAAAACACCTATATGTTTACCATTTTGATTAATAATCAGGATGCACACAGCATCCCATACCCCCCACCTTATGTCCTTTCTCAGAAATAACTACATCATCCTCCCTTAAAGTAATTGATCTATTAAATCACTATAGATTATGTTTTGCTTGGTAAGGTTATTGACGGAATCTTCTGTTTGTCTTCTTTCACAAGATATTTTTTGTACGATTCTTCCATGTTTTAGAATGTATTTAGCAGTACTTTGCTAATTGTTATTGCTGTCTGGCACTGCAGGGTGAATATAACCCAATTTATCCATTCTGCCATTGAATAGATACTACTGTTCCCATTTGGAGTCTATTCTGGTGTTTGCCACTTGGTGAACCTCAGCATTCGTTTTTGTAGGTTGTATTACGGCCAGTGACATCACTGGGCAATGTTATACATTGGCCATCATTTAAGTGATATTCCCAAACACTTTATAGCATTTCCATGCAAGGGAACCTTCCTGTATGAGAGTTCAATGTATATATCAATGTATGAGAGTTCCCTTTGCTCCAACATTTAGCACCGTTAGGCTTTTGAAGTTAAGGATTTTGTGGAGGTGTCATGGCACCCTAATAATCAAAGATCTGACAACTAAGTTCCCACACCCATCCTAGAAAAAGTGCTACATAACTCGTTGCTGAATATCAGCGTGGTCACCGTTGAAGTACTCCCCTCGGGAAGCTATGCACTGATGCCACCTAGTCCATCCTTCACAGCAATATTGGAGCTCTTTCTCTGGAATGGTTATCAGAGCTGTCATCGTATGTACGAGGCCTGACAATTAAGTGCATGAACTCATCCTCAAAAAAGTGATTTGAAGAGTGGAGTAGATGCTGGTGTCACTGCATAGCTTCCCAAGGGCAGTACTTCGAAGGTGACCATAGAGATTAATATTCAGCAATGAGATATATGGCACTTTTTCTGGGATGAGTTCACTAACTTAATTGTCTGACCTTATACATTTTACTTTAAGGTCCATGTTGATTAGTCAGACTGAGGGATCTTTGGGCTTTATGCTATGCACCATGTTTGGGGGAATAATCTGTTAAGGAAGAGAAGGCAAAGCAGGCCTTGAGTAGGAAGCAACATCACCTTCCTGTCATGGAAAGATTTAAGGGATGATAAAGGTCCACTCTCTTCTCTATGATTTAATCTGTTCCACTCTTGAATCTGTTTATTAATGTCCCTGTGGTTTCAGCCCGTGTTGACACTTTTTTTTTTCTGAGCATCTATACAAGTTAAACTCAAGGTCAAACTGAGACTGTTTCCTCAGGCTAAAAGCAATCAGTGAATGCTCTGGAGACTCTGTGCTGTCTTGTGGGTCTGTCAACTCCAGGTGCCTGCTCAGGCTGAGATGGTCACATGAGCAGCATTATTTCATAATTGCTGGCGTAACTTGGTTTCTGCTTCATTTCAGATTATGCTGGCCTTGTTACCCTGCTAAGATCTTATTATTTACGATACCTTGTTGATAGCCTCATGCTTTTCTTTAGACTTTGGGCATGCAGAACATTCAGCAAGTCACTCAGTCTCTGCATCATGCTGCTTCTATAAAAACAAATAATTTTCTTTGAGGGTGCAAATAACCAGGTTATAGGTTACACTGACAATAAAAAAAGGCAAAACAAACAAACAAAGCAGACAATTTGCTATAGATGAGCCGCTATAAACTGCACAGATGTGAATAGTCCTGAAAATCATTATGAAGGCTAAAATCTGTCTCTATGGGGCACCACAAGTCTTAGTAACTTCACAGATATCTTGCTTTATGAAGAGAGGGTTTCAAATTAAGCTGTTTGTTTCCTCTTGGGGATTTATTGCAGAATTTAAGGATTATTGTAAAATATCTATCATTTAGGTAAACGTCTACCCAATGTCCAAGAGCTCAAATATTTGTGAGCATAGTTTAGAAAATGTAAAGTATAGTCTTATCTAGTTATATCGATTGACTGATTTTTTGCAGTGCATTAAAGCAATAATTCACTATATTTTCCAACCTGCCAGCTTTGGATAGAGGTGTCAGTCCAATCTTTCACAGGGTTGATATTCAAAATTTTAGTATAGATACTAGTGATGACATTAAAACAGAGTTCAAGAGGATCCCATTCATAGCAGGCATCACTGGATTTCTAGGTAGCTCATGGTAGAATTTAAGGAAGCCAAATCAGGCGAACATGGGAGTAGAGAGGACGTTTTGGTCAAGAAATAGTTACTAACAGCACTGCTGTGTAGTTTCACCATTCTATTCATTGAATATGAACTTAATTATCACCTCTGTCCCTAACAGACTTCAGCTTACCCATTAACACAATTTCAAAATTTCACAGTTTACATCCCTGGTCTTGCTGAGTTTCTACATTAGTTTCTCCTGTTACTGGAATTGTCAGAAGTTCACATTTGTATTAGTCATGAAAGGCCAGAGAATGCTGTGGATAATCTCAAAATTTCAGTGGTTTGGAACTATTCACTCACATTTCATGTCTTCATTGACAAACAAGGATCCTTATCTGAGGCCACAGGCTGATGGGCCTCTGACATCAGGCCTAGCACCTGTCACCACGTCTGGCTTAAAGAGCACCGAGACTGTAGCATTGGCATTCACAGTCATCCTCCATCAATTCAAATTATTGCTGAGGACACATAGATAAAGTCACGGAGACAGAAAAATTCAGACTATTTGCTACTAATGAACGAAAATTGGCCTAGGAAGTCCTCTTGTTAGCAATTCCAGAAGGAAAATTAAAATTATCCTCCCTTTGTCTGTTTGCCAAGCAAAAATCTTTATACAGACAGCGACCGGACTCGTCCAGAAAGACTTCTATCCCATCCTCGTTACTGGAGCTGTGCTCTTTAATTGAAAATGGGTAAACGTGATCCAGAAATAGGAAAATTAAGACACTTTGAATCATAAACTAGGAAATGCCAGGCAGACAAAAACAACAAATGTCCATTTTACCTGATAACATAGCAGCCAAGGCAAATAATCCTGTATTTCCTCTAAATTTGTTGGGCCTCTTAGATTCTCCTAAGACTGAGGCAAATGAATAACAAAAGATTTTTTTTCCTAGTATCTGAAAGTCATGACACATATCAATGGACACGTTATTCCTCATGGTATAAGCTCTTCTGCTACAAGGTTTGCTTTGGTTTATCTTGCTATTTTTGCCGTTGGTGGTAGCGGTGGTGGTCATATTTTGGTTTCGTATGGCTAATTATTCTTTTATTTGATTGCTTATTTTTTTAATCTATTATTGCTATGTGGATGGTGGTTTCTACATTAGATATTTTAAACATTAGTTACTTCCAGATTGTCAGTACTAAGAATAGCACTTGATTGTTATGTATTTTCTGATATCAGAAAAAAATAGATTTTAACTCTATTACCACTGTCAAATTTCTTTAAAATCTACTGTGAGAGCCTTGATATTGACTTTTTTTTCCTTTTTTTTTGTTTAGGGTACAAAGAATTAGGTTAAAAAGTTTGCATTTGTTAGGGAAAGTCCCTCTTATGACTAAGAGGTGTGCCATACACCATAATCCCCATCCTTCCTCCTTCCTTCTCCCCGCTCCCTCATTCCCCTACCCCCAACCTTGAATTGATTTGAGTTTTTCTCTTATGTGGGTATGTATTTGACCACCTACGGGCTTCATATTAGAATTAGTATGTTGGATTTTTTTGCTTCTCCATTCTTGGGATACCTTACCAAGAAGAATGTGTTCCAACTCTATCCAGGTTAATACAAAAGATGTAAAGTGTCCATCTTTTTTATTCATGGTATACGTACACCACAGTTTGTTAACCCATTCCCGGGTTGGTGGGCATTTAGGTTGTTTCCACAGTTTGGTGATTGTAAATTGAGTTCTGATAAACAGTCTAGGGCAAACGTCCTTATGATAAAAGGATGGAGACAAATGGATACAATGACCGAGTGCTGAAGCCTCGCATTAGAGATGTTTGGAGGCCTGGGAGAGAAGGGGAGTCAAAGAAGTTTTTTTTATTTACTTATTTGTTTTTATAAATAAGACCCTCTCAGCCCTTTAAGTATTTATGGGCATGAAAGAGTAGAGAGAGTAATTGCTTGCCAACAAAGGAAAGAGAAGTCTATTGATTAGTTCTCTCCTTTCTGTTTTCCACTTTATGAATGAAAGTCTTACAGTGTACTTACTTCATTTTTTTTTTAATTTTGAAATTTTTATTCATTTATTTTGATCCAGAGCCTCTGTTGCCCAGTCTAAAGTGCCCTGGCATCAGCCTAGCTCACAGTAACCACAAATTCTTGGGGTCAAGTGATCCTCTTGGCTCAGCCTTCTGACCCCTGCAGGAGCTGAGACTACAGATGCCTTGAAGACATCTGGTTAATTTTTCTCTGTTTTTAGTAGAGATGGGATTTTACTCTTGCTCAGGCTGGTCTTGAACTCCTGAGCTCAAGCAATCCATCTGCCTGAGCCTCCCAGAGAGTTAGGATCGCACATATGAGCCACTATGCCCAGACTTACAATACTTTTTTGATAAAAATTCTTTTTTTGTCCTCTATTGAAAACAAAATTAAATTATATGCAAATTTTATATTCTGTTCTGTAGCTAATATTCCAAATGTATTGTTCTCTTTTTGTCTGTTTAGTCCTCTGTTTCCTTTTCCTTCGCAGAATATTTTCACAACTTCCCTGTACATAGGAGAGACTGTGGTTACTCATAGGTTTTCAGCCTCATAACTCAGTGCTTGCAGAAGAATTCAAACTGCCAGCAACTGCTAGTCTTTGGCTGAGGGCTTTCTTCAAATTTCAGTTTTCCTGGCACAAAAGGGACAGGTCAAGAAATTAACACTCACCAGCCCCTAGCCCTAAACCAGAATGATGGGAGCTTGATCTCCTTAATTTCTTGTCCACCGTGGTCAAGTAATGTTAAGATATGTGTCTTAAACTGTTTTTCAGTTTGAATTAGGCGCGTCACTCACAAGTGCAGCTTACTTGATGATGCATCCATTGTTGGCTGTTTTCCCATCCCTTTCTTCACTTCTATATTGGTTTTCCCTGCCCCTCTCAAATAATGTATTTGCACCAGTATCCTTGTCTTAAGGTCTATTACTGGTACAGCTATTTATTTTATTCCTTTCACTGAATGCTATTATAATACTTGCCTTTGATTTTTAAAGGCAAAATGAATACAATAAATTCAATTAATAGATCAATAATACTATATCCGGAGCTGCTTAGATAGAGAAATTGATCTCTATAATTTATCATTCAAATACGGGTTGGGGTGTGTGTGTGGGGGGTTAAGTCACTTGCTGTCAATCCACTCAGCCACTGTCCTCATTGATTTGGTTGGCCTACCCAACTGTGGGAAAGCCCGGCTTGCTTCACCTTGACAGTGCTTCCCATCAATTTCAGACAATTCTGCATTTTTCTGTTTTGCTTAGATACCATGAGAACCTTTCAGCCTTTCTTCTACTGTTTTAAATGGGAATCTTGGGGCCAATATTATAGGTTTATCATGAAAATAAAAAAAAAATGCACTTCAAGCATTCAGCAAAGTGCATTGTACCTGTTGAAATCTCAGTGGTAATAGCATTGATGAAGTTGATTCTAGTGATGATGATGAGGATGAGGATTGCGATTATGATGATGATAATGAGGATGGCAGAATCAATGATGATATTTGTAAAGGTGTCAGCAATGATGATGATGATGGTAATTTTAATTTCCTCTTTATTTGGATAAAATGTTCTACTATGAAGAGATAAATAAGAGACTATTACTCTATGGACCAAACACAAATAGAGCCTTTGCAGATCCTTCACCATGCCTTCCTTATGAGGCTATCTTGGTACATAACTAAATAAAATATAAAATATTTTCATCATCAGTTTAACAGGCTACATTTATTATTCAAAAGTGATAAAGGAGTCTTTCCCACTAATAGAAACATGCTTCATCAGAGCATTTTTTACAAATGCCATACCCATGTGGTGGCATTAGTTATAATATTCTAAAGATGTATTCAACCTATGTATCTGTCTTCAATTATTAGTAATTTAAAATACTACTCACTGTACCGTATTTAGGATATTATACATATATTTAAATATATTTCTTTAAAGAACCAATCACTATTGGCTAAATAGGCATTCCTTCTTCTTTCCTTGGATGGATGATTTCACTGACTTTGCTGTCACCTTAGAACGAATGTCAAAGATTTTCATGGTATGTATGGTTTTCGGTTCTTTTATAATTAGCAAGTTTATGAGGATGTTATGGTCCATTATCCTCTACTGATCTGTTCAAAATTTGGTCTGACTTTAAACAGTACAACTTCCAAAGTTTGTGAACAGTATAGAAAGGAATTCTAAACAGGATATTAATGAGAATTGATAAATAAACCAGAGGTCTTTTTTATATTTAAAAATCAGCTAATCAGGTGGCATCTGTGGCTCAAAGGAGTAGAGCACCAGCCCCATATACCAGAGGTTGGGGGTTCAAACCTGACCTCCAGCCAAAAAGTGCAATAAATAAATAAATAAATAAATCAGCCAATCAGTAAGTCTGACTTTAGTGTTATTGCCTTTTGCTCTGTTTCCATAGTATCACAAATGAAATAACATATACATTTTTTAAAAAGATAAATTAATTTCTTATCGTTCTTGAGGCTCAAAGTCCAAGATCAAAGGGCCCACACTCAGTAGGGACCTCCTTGCTGAGCCATCCCATGGGGGAAGATGGAAAGGCAAGAGAGGGAATGAGAGCCCAGACCAAGAGCCCAGACTCACCATTCATGAGTGAATTAATGTCATCAAGGAAAGGGATTTGTCATCATGAGAGTGGGTGTTATAAAAGCAAGTTAAGCCTATAATTTAATAAAATGTATTCTATTTTAATAAACCTATAACTTTCTAGTGATATTTGTGAATATTATCCAAAATGATAATAATCATGCTCTCCACTAACGCATTATATTTATGGAATATTTGACTTTAAACACCATCTCACTTTACTCTTAAAAATATAAATTTATCACATGTAATGTATCTCCTAATACTAATGCTTAAATCCAAATCATATTAGAAGGTTATCTTCACAATCTGTCTCGTAAGATGTATTGAATAACTGCTATTACTAGGGACTTCATTTCTCTAAATGCAGCATGTAATTTATTTACTTGTATATTGCTTGAATTTATTTAAAGGGAACCTAATGCATTTCTCACTTAGTTTTTGTTTCCGCTGCTCTTTTGCACCATATATTATTTTGAATTAGTAACTAGAGGTCATCCAATTGAATGATCCTACGTACGTAGACTATCCAGAAATGCATGTTTATTGCCTCCAAATTCACACATACTGCACTAATGGAAATTGTAATCAAAAGAAAAACATCTGCTAGTAATTGCATCTAATTTTGAAGTACCTTTTCAAAAGCTTCTATCTACCACACATTAAAATGCTTAAGGGATGGCGTTTTGAATAAAGGCAGCAAAATAACTAAGCTATACTTCAGGTTAATCTTTTTTTCTGGTAAATTCTTAATAGGGCTTACATTTATACCTATTCAGACTGTCCACAGTAACTGTGATTTTGTTAAGAATGCGTAAATAGAAAAGTATTAAATTTGTCTTCCAATTTGTATTCTATATATTAGAAAGGGTTCTCTAAACATAAAACTGCCTCCAAATTAACTTTGTATTTACAACACAACTCCAGGGATGTCAAACTTCATTACTAATGTTAGGAATGCTGTTCTAAATTAGCCTGAAAATAACAACTGGGAAATAAACATACAAAATTACTGATCCAAAGAATCACAACAAAAATGTAGTATTTAAAAATGCATAGAAGTAAAAAAAATACCCAATTATTCTGTACAAATTTGTAGTCAATTTAAAATGCTTTACTGCCTACAGAGAAAGGAGAATTCTTTTCTGAAAAGAGTGGAATGTAATCCAAATTATTGGGTAGGCCTCTATTGTAATTTGACTGCCAGAGTACTGATATCCAAATTAGTATCAATTTAATTAAAAATAATTATTGATTATGTACTATGTATGTGAAAAGCTAATGTCAAGTTCTGTAGAAGATAGAAAATTAACCAGAGATTTTTCACCTTTACTATTTAACATACAAATAAAAAATAAATGAATAAATACAATGGAAGTCTTTCTCCCCAAAGAGGCAAACAAGTTAAATAAGCATTCAGGACCATAATGTAATTGAACTTAGAGTTGATCAACCAAAAACATGGTCAAATTTTGAGGAAGAAAATAACATGCAGGAAGGAAAATGTGTAAAAGCAACTAATTGGAGATTAGGAAAATTTGGGGTAGGTCAGAAAATATTTCAACGTGCAAAAATAAGAGGTGCTGGTGGCAATGAAATTAAGACAAGTAAAATGCAGCAAAAATCATTACTTGACAAATTTTCAAATTTTCCACCTAGTTTTATTTTAGTTTATTTTTTTAATTTTATTTCTGGGACATGTGTGAAAGGAATTTTACCTCTATAACTAAAAATATGAGTTAATATGCTCTTTTATTAGATAGATGATATGTAGTTCATTATTGAATGAGACCCAATGTTCAAATGTAAAGGTTGCATGCCTATCTGAGTTTGCTGCATATTGTAAATAAGTATAAATATAATGCAGAAGGGAAACTTGCTATTCAGGAGGCTTTTTTTTTTTTTTCTTTTTCAGCTTACTTACCTTATTCAAAAAATACTCTTTTGTTTACCGAGTTTATATACAGTTTTCTCAAATGTTTACCTCATTTTTACCTTGGCAAGCTTATTCAAAGTTAATAATAGAAGAAAAAGTATTTGCTGATGGCCAATTTCAAGAATGAGCCTGGCAAATGCCAAGGAAGATCTATCAAAAAGCTTAGAAGTAAAAAGTATTATCAAATCCCTCCATTCCGGAAGCTATGGTTTCCAGATCTACTTTCAATGAATGTGACAGGTAAACCTGCTGTCCATCCTACTTTAGAGAGAAAAATAAATCCTTAAGAGACATTTTTAGGATAATTGTGATTGTTGGTATCAGACTGAGTTTTATCCTAGATTTTAGTAACAGTGGATTATTCTATACAAAAGTGAATAGCAATTTCAAGCCCGTATTTCATGCATTGAAAAATATTGACTTGTGTTTCTCTTCAGATTATTATGATGTGAAATGAGGTCTTTGTTTTGTACAGGATTCTGTTCTCTACGGGTATAAACTGTTCTTTGATTACAAGGCTTTGCCAAGGGGAGAAGAAAAGTCATTTAGCAGGTATTTTAACCTTTTAAAAAATCAAGTGTGTAACTTCAGTGTGTGCCTACATAGAGAAAGCTGTCATAGATTTATATCTTCTTAGGCTGAATAACATTATTTTCCATTTATATTAGTATGCTTATTGCTGGTGGCAAAAATATTGAAACCTAATGGAATGCAAACTAGTACTAATTTTTTTGCTAGGAGGGAAAGTCAAGTCTCAACAGAAAAATGACACATTTAGAGATAAATTCAAGGGTCATTTCCTGCTTTTCTGTATCATCACTGATTTTTCACTTTTACATTAACTGAAGTGCTGGGTATAATATGAAACATTCTCTATTATTTTCAGAAAAAAAATAAGCCTCATACAAAATAAATCACTAAGGCAACTCAACATGTATTCAAAGTTATGAGAGCTTCTCAACTCCTCTGGGCTTACAACCCCACCTGGAATCTAGTTCTAATAAAGACAGAAAATGAAGGCTGTGTCAGAGCTTGATTGTCTGTGGTTATGAGATAATAGAAAAGGACTGTGCAAAATATATTTTATATATTATATAAATACAGGGTGTCTGTAAATATTATATACAATTTAAAATTGCACAGGAAATTTCCCAACACCTTGCATATAATAGGTTATTATATGTTATATATTATAAATTTTTATTTTTTCCATTGGAATTTTAAATATATAATATGTAAATATATTGGATAGCTAAAAAAATCCTAATGGAACAAGAAATGAATGACACTTATCGTCTTCATCAATGCAAACATTGTATCATGCCTGGCTCAAGCATTTAAAATATGTTAGCTAATTCAATCTTAATTACTTTTGAAGATAATACACTGTAGTTTTCCACTTATCCGAGGCTACTCATATTATGCTTTGTAAAATTTGTAAGATCAAATAGTTAATTAAAAATATGCATTATAAAAGATTGCAAAAAAGTATCCCTATATCTTACATTTTGAAAAGTTATTTTCTTTTACACATGAGAAACTGAGGTGGAGAACTTGCCAAAAATCACACAAAGACTAGATTGGAGAACTAAATCTTGAAGCCCAGGCAGTTTGGGTCCATGCTAAAAGCGAATAGGGAAAAGCTGAGTCGTTTTCCCAGAGCAGGAGAGCAGGGAACTCAAACTACAAGGTAGAGGGTGCAGGTGGACTCGGTTCTTCCAGTAAATGGTGTAGGTGTAAGTTACAGACACATTCTGCCACATCCTGTTTTTGAGAAAGTTCTTTCAGTAAAATATAGTAATGAATGGCCTTATAAACTCCTTCTCACGTGAGAAAAAAAATAACTTCAGTGACTGGTGAATAATAAGAAAATGTCATCCACTGGTACTTAAAGTGAATGGAAGGAATACATTAAAATGTTACTTGTATATGCTGTTTCTCTAACCCATTCCCCTTGTGCAGTAATGTAAAATGATAAGAGGTAGAGAAATTGTGAATAAATGCGTCTACTCTTCATAGGCCTATAGTAGGGACATAACAGAATGATATAAATATACGGCTGGAAGTCAAATCCATACGGCCATAAGGATGAAAGATTTTGTCCTTAGACCATTTTGTTACTTAACTCAGTGATACACATCTCTTCTCATAATTTGAAGGTGCACACAGTCCTTCACTTCATTTCTATCTAATTTCTACAGCTACAATTCAGCTCATTCAGAACTCGAAAGGATACAGTGAGATTTGACTAATTATCTGCATATTTCTGATAACCACACCGACCAGTGTTAAAGAAATTGTGTCTCCAGTGTAGGAAATGAGCCTGCAACATTTTCCACTTTGGGAAATAACACATTTAGAGAAATAATAAGTTAGAAAAAACTGCCTTGAGAAGATAGAACTAGATACCATTATGAGCAAAATATAAGAAGTCTATTTCTGACTCTCAATTTGGGGCTTACTTCTTAGGATTTTGGACCCAAGGCTCTGTATGCAATTATACTTGCAAACTGCCATCACCATGGAAATAAAACAAAAGCCTATGTTTGCCTTACCAATTTGTTTTTGCAGTGACTGGAGGTCACTGTAAAACTGGATGGACATGAGCCATAATGGGCCTTGGAATGGCTCCACAAATTAAAGGAAAGAAGGCTATTCTGAGCTTTCTAATTTGGGGGTGGTGGTGGTTATATAATGTAGGCTGGATGTGTTTTACACAGTGAATCATTTGTAAACAGAATTATATGAGGTCTGTCAATTAAGTTCGTGAACTCACCCTAGAAGAAGTTCTACATACTTTATTGCAGTCACCAGGTGGCCAAGGGGAATACCTTGAAGGGAACCATAATGATATTCAGTAACGAGGCATGTGGCACTTTTTCTAGGATGACTTTGCAAACTTAATTGGTGTGGTGTGAGCTCACCAGAAGATGTATAAAACTGTCTAGTTGGAAATTATTTTTAACTCTTTTAATAAGTACTTTTATCAGAAAATAAGAATATTTTATGGCATAATAAGAACATAAATTTGGTTTTTCTCCATGGTTCTGACACAGCACTCCTAAAACTCTTCCAGATGGGGATTGATCACTTAAAAAAACCAAGCCTTAATTTGAATCCATAAATTTTAGCCTCACTCCTAATCGCTAGGTTCAGGACAGAGGCTGGAGATTGGATTTCTTTAGTATCTCTATGTGCTGAAATTTCCATAACACCTCTTAAATAATGGGGTTCAGAGAGTGTCCATGTTGGTGAGTAAATTCATCCCTGTCCCCAACTCCACACAGACAGCAGTTCCAGTGCTGGGAACCCATGCGTTTCTTCCTGTGGCTGCTCATTTGCATACTTAGTAATATCTTGTATAATCAACTAATAAATGTAAAGAAAGTGTGTTTCTGAGTCTGTGATTCATTCCAGCAACTTATTAAACCTGAGGAACAAGTCTTGGGTCAAATGTATAGCCATTCAGTGAGAAGTACGAGAGGCCAGGGCTTGTGACTGGCTCCTGAAATGGGCAGGGGGGCAATCTTATTGCACTGAACCCATAGCCTGTAATATTAGTGGTAGAACTGAATGAAATGACGGATCACAGCTGATATCCAGGGCATTAGAGAACTGGATGTTGGTGTTGGAAAATACCTTGGGCTTGAAAGACAGAGAGAGGTGAATGTCAAACAGGACTATACTAGAGTTAGAGGTAGTTTGGTGACCATGTAGGGGCAAGGAATGAAGTCTCTTTGGGACTAGCAACAGATGCAAAAACCATAACCAAGAGAATAACACAGAAAAAATCTTTTGTCAAAGAGGGAGGGAAAGAAATTCGAACTCTAGTTGGATTATCTCAGTGATGTGACCCAGTTGTGGCAGCCCTCCAGGCAAAGAGGTGTCATGTTATCAATACCAGGAAAGTGCTGAACATTCAGAATTGACGTGGCGGTGCTTTAACCTCCTAAAAGTAGACTTCTAGCAGGTGAGGTCTAAGAGATGGGGACAAATTGATCCTGAACCCCCCAAAAATTCCTTCAGACACAGCCTGAATTTTGGTAACAGCCTTATAATCAAAATGCTTATTTGTCTTCAAGATAAGGTTGTTAATGGTGACCTAGAAAAAAATTCATTTTTTAAATTTTTTTCTCTCCCCTCAGGTAACAGATTTTCAATAATTATTCTACAAAATCCATGGACTTCCAAAAGTTTGTGTTGCTTTACTTATGGAACATGTTTGCTTCAGTTTGGGGACAAGGTGAAACACCCATGTGAACTGTGATAGAATCGATTAGACTGTAGTAGCAACACCAATCACCACAAACACAAAGAAAAAAACTCAGTGGCTTAAAATAACAAACGTTTTAATTCTTGCTCATGGTACATATCCAGACTTGCTGCTTGGCCATTCTCTTTCAGCTTTTTGTGCTCACTCTGAGACCTGAGGAGAGGGGAAAAAGGGTACCATTGTGGCAAAGGAAAAAGATTACAATGGTAATTTCTCATTAGCAACATATGTTACTTTCAGTTTTTGGCTAATTGGTCATAATTAATCAAAATCTCCAACAAACCACAAAAGATCAAAAAGTAGAATTTTGCCATGTGTTTAGAAAGAAGAGGATTTGGAATTCTGTCAATGCCAATCAATGGCCTTGAGATGGTATTTCCTGTTTGCTGTAGTTATATTTCTAAGTAATCTATATAATCTACCTAAAGATTACATAATACACATAGTAAGTTTATATGTATAAAATCCTCATGGATTTGTTAAAATAAAATAATTTGCATTACCTGAAGATGAAATATGGGATTACAATTTTGTAGGCTACAAATCTTTTTTTTCACCTATTGCAAGATTGAAGGCTGAGACCTGTATAGCAAAAGACAGATAACAAGAAAAATATACAAATCTATTTCATATAAATTTTATGTGATGTAAGAATCTTAGTAAGTTAAGATCTGAAGAAATAAGGAAAACTATGTATTTTCATGCTTCCGTTTAATAAAGAGCAGAGAGTTGTGTAGAAGTATGATTGGACAAAAAGGGTGTTATCTCATGCGGCAGACCTGGGTGGGGAATGGGATTTTGCAGGGCCTGTGTGTTCAGACACTGCTTGGCATCTCTGGGTATCGGAAGGGAATTTCTGGACTGAGGGTCTTGTGATCTGCTTTAGAGGAAGTTCAGGGAGCTTTAGTATGGTTTAGGGAAGAAAGGCAAGGAGAAGGGAAAAGTCATCTTTCTCCTTCTGTGGTTTTCTCAGCTTCTTTCAGCTTAAAATATTCAGATGACAAGGTGGTATATTTGGGGATACTGTGTCTTGGGCCCCATTAAGGACCCTCATCAATCAGCCCTGTATCCCCTTTCGCATATCTGGCCAGCTCAGAACACACTATTGCGAGAGCTGTACCTAATTAGTCCCTACCCTTGTAATGTTCAAGGCAATTTTACACATAATTCCCAGATAGAATTTCCCCTTCTCAAGAGTGTATTAATCCTGTTAAGACCCAGGATAGTCATCAACTTACTTCGTTTGGGACATTTCCTCAATCTTATGTCTGCAACACTCTGCAGACTTGACAATCCTACCAATGCACTGAACAACTTGTGCTGTATTTTCAGCAAAGCTATCTTCCCCACTAGACTGTAAGTTCTACAAGATTTATGTGTTTGTGTGTGACACAAAGCCAAGTACTTGATATAGAAGGCATTCCATATATGGGTACTGTGTTAATGAAGGGATGATTAAATTAATTACAATTAACACAAACTGTTTTTCTCTGCTTCCTTCTCTATAAGCTAATTAAAGCCAAGAAGTATGTTTTACTTCTTTTTTAATGTTCAGGATATGAAATAGTATTGGCAAATTAGATTCTCAAGAATTATTTTCAAATGAGTGATTGAATAAATTTTTTTAATTCTTATTTTATTTTTAATATACACAAAAATAAATATTAAATAGTAATACATGATACATGGTGAAGAAACTTCTTAGGCCAACTTTGGTCAATTTTTTTTTTTTTTGCAGTTTTTGGCCAGGGCTGGGTTTGAAACCTCCACATCTGGCATATGGGGCCGGCGCCCTACTCCTTTGAGCCACAGGTGCCACCCATGTCAAATTATTTTTATTAGGAAAAATGGCAGATTCACTAACAACAATAGTCTTAGAAATGTAAAATCCTTATGTGAGAATAATCTTAATTAATCTGCTGTCAAGCACTTTAACTGATGCGGTTAGTCTTTCCTAAATGTGCCCCATTTTTTGTTTATTCTCTTTTAAAAAATGATGACTAGGTGGGCAAAGGAATAATTCACCTTATAGTAATGGATACCACAGAAAAAATTGGATTTTGTCAGAGTCTGGAGTACCTGGGGAAGGTTAGAGGTCCCTATGTTTAGGAAGGGAGCTCCCACATAGGAGTTAAGGAACCTGTACCATCATCTAATTTCACCCGGTTTATCATACTTAGCAGCCATCACTATTCATCTTTTTTAACTTCAAATTTTGCAAGTGCATAAATGGATATAGAAATAGATTTTTAAATAAAATATAAAATAGGCCCCACAATATTTCAAATCTCAGATAGTACTCAGATTTTCATGTGACTTAAAAATATTATTACAAATAAATCAGTGGGATATGCTGGCCACTGCAGTGCATGTTAGGATTTAATAAACAGGTTAATCTTCCAAAGCAGAAGATCAACAATTATAGTGAAGATTCTATATTTTAGTTGAATTTCACAAAAGAATGAAATTCATGTAATTTTATGTTTTCAAGAATTCTTACTAAATAATATTTTTCAGGCTTTTATATTCCATTTAGCATCTCCTTTCTTTACAATATATTTTATTTTGTTGCCACTGAAAAATGACACAGACTTCTTTTTATCTTGTTTTAAGAAAATAACAACTGTTTGAGACTCAGTGAGGATCTTTGTTCCCATGTTCAGCTGCAAAGATCTAAAGCCTTCAGAAAGTGTGTTTGTAGTGGAAATTCCAGTGGAACTTGTAAAGACAGAAGGCATAGAAAGTTTAAACATTATTTTAAAGTCTCATTTTTCTTTTTCCATTACCAATCTTTAAAAGCAATAATAATAATAATAATAAAATAAATGGCCCAATAGAGTAATGTGTGCTTGTAATCCTTGCTATTGGGGAAGCTGAGGTGGGAGGATCATTTGGGCCCTGGTGTTCAAGAGTAACCTAAGCAGCAGAGCAACACCATCTCAAAACAAACAAAAAAATAAACACATAAGCAAAAATTATATGAAAACTGAAGTTTGTTTTTTTTAACTTTAGAGTCTGCATGCAATAAGAATTTATCCTCAGAGATTTTATGTAAGTTGTGCCAAATAATACTCCATCAAATATACCGAGCTGTAAAGTGACTCTGGTAATTGAAAAGGTGTATTGTCTAATGATTCTTCTGCTGCTGTTTTTCTATTACCAGAATCTTCCTATTTTTAATTTACCCTGGGCTGTTATCTAGTTTTACACAAAATTCTGTCTTCTTCTAATATGGAACTTTGATGATAGATGATCACTCAAGTAATTAGGGAATTGCAGGTGACATGAAGTAAACCTGGTGTACACCAGATGCTTAAGGGATGAGCTATGATGGAATGAAGACGTTGATGACATGCATTTATAATTAATTATTCATTATGAACAGCATTCTAAAACTGACTTCAAACTAGAATTGGAACAATAATATAAATTTACTTGGAAGCAGAAAACTAAATTATCCGACTCAAGAAATTAAATGAAATATAGCAAGATTAATGTGGTTTGTGATGTAAGGTAAAGATTTTTGATGTGGTTTGTTTGATTTAGGCTATTGAGAAATGGTAGAAAGAAAAATGCAAAAAAAAAAGAGAGAAATTTTTAAAATATATCAGTTGGAGTCAAAACCAAAATACAAATGCAAGGACGTTTAGTTTTCGATGGAAAAAAATAAATATAAGAAATACGTACAATAAAAATTATAGGAAGGATAAATGCTGAGGTGGCTTAAAAGTTTTTATAGTAGTACACTATAGCCCAATTTCTGTATTTTTATTATAGATTATTATAAAAACCATTTGAGTTTATGAAATCTTACCAAAGCTATTGCAATCCCCAATGGGAAATGGCATTATGTACGAAAGTTTTGTTGAGGTTGTCATTAACAAAAATATAAATCACAAGTATTGAAATCCAGCATGGTAGATTATATCAGGCACAAATTTACTTTTTCTGAGATGAAAAGTATTCAAAATGAAATATATTGTTAATCTCTTCCTTCATTATCACACATTGCTATTCATTCATTCATTCATTTGTTTCTTTACTTTTCACTAGACCGTTATTTACTCAGGAAGTACAAATAAAATACTGCATAGGGCAGAAATTATTATCTGGCAAAATTTTAAGTGATTTCAGTGATAATCTAAACTTTTTCATCAGGGAAGTAACATTTCGTACACTGCAACACTAAATTAACAAACCAAACTGATATGCTTATTGTCCTAAAGAATCATTATTTCCTGGGTGACAGCTTAGTCAGGAATATAAATGAAACCTGAGGGTGACCCACACACAGGTATCCCTAGAGATGCCTCTTTCCAAACTACATCTACTTCCATGGCATTATAGACTATTCTTTTCTTTTACCAGTTCCAGATAATTAAATTAACCATGAGGACAGACTCAGTAAGTGTATCTGATAACAATGGAATGATTTCTTTTTCAAAATGTTATTGTCACTCAATAATACAAATGTCAGAAAAAGTAGTTATAATCGATAACTAACTTTTAAAAATTAAACCATATTTTCAAGTAGTCTAGGTTCACAAGAAAATTGAACAGAAGGTACAGAGTTCTTACATTTCTCCCTCCCACCCCCACATGCGTAACCTCTCCCATTATCAATGTTCCTCACCAGAATGGCTCATTTATTACATGTGCGGAAGGTACAGAGACACTCAGAGCTTATCAAAGCTCACAGTTTACATTAGGCTTCATTCCGAGGATTTGGATAAATGCACAATAACATGGATCTACCATTACAGTATGTATGTAGCATACACAGGATTTCCATAGTCCTAAAAATCCTTAGTGCTTCCCCTATTCATCCATCCTTCTTCCGTATCCCCGGGCAACCACTGATCATTTTACTGTCTCCATAATTGTACATTTTCCAGGGTGCTGTATAGTTGGACTCATGCCCTATGTAGCCTTTTCAGATTCATTTCTTTCACTTACTACCATGTATTTATGTTTCCTCCGTGTATATTTGTGGCTTTATAGTTCATTTCTTTCAGCATGAAATAGTCTATTATCGGAACGTACTACAGTTCATTTATCCATTCACCTACCAAAGGATATCTCCATTGCAGCCTAGATTTGACAATAATGAATAAAACTGCTACAAACATCAGTGTGCAGGGTTTTGTGGGGACCTAAGTTTTCAACTCCTTCAGGGAAACAAGATCTGAAATCGCTGGATCACATGGTAAAACTATGTTTAGTTTTGTAAAAAACTATTAAACTATTTTTGAAATTGGCTGCTGTACATTCTTGCCAGTTCGTTGTGCCGTCAGCGTTTGGTAATTTGGCCGTGCTATAGAATAGGTGTAGAATGGTCTCATCTTGTTGATTGCATTTACATTTCTCTGATGACATATGATGTTGAACACCTTTTCAGAGCTTGTTTGCTCCCTCTACATCTTCTTTGGTGAGATATTTATTAAGGTCTTTGGCCTAGTTTTTAAATCAGGGTTAGTTGTTTTTCCTTGTTGAATTCTAAGAGTTCTTTGTATTTTTGAGTTAATAGTCCTTTAGCAGATGTATCTTTTGAAAACTTTTACTTTCAATACATTTTCTCTCTATATAGTAAAATCCTATAGTTTTATGCATCTTTAAATACTTCTTAAAATATCATTTAAAGATATTTATGCGCCACCCAAATTCTATACCTAGTTCTTTAATTTCTTACTTCTCTATCATTATGTGTGTGTATTCTCATAACTTTTCTCAAAATAATTAGTTAAGAAGAGTGATTCTGTATCTTTGTGGAAGACAGTATTTTATCTTTACATTTCTTTTTATTTTGTGTTATTGACATTATATTAGGTATGACAATTAAGTTCGTGAACTTGCCACCATGGCTTTCATTGCCAGCACAACTTGGTAAGGTTTCATAATCTTGGTACATTTGTGTCTCACAGATGTATTCATGTAGACATGTGACAGTGTCTTGCTTAGTGACATTCATTATTGTTGTTGCATGTTCTTGTGTGCCATATGACCACAGCTCTGATGGCAATTCCAGAAAAAGAGTTCCAAAATTGCTTTGAAGAATGTAGAAGGTATTGGTGTAGAGGCAGAGCCTCCCAAGGGGAGTACTTCAAAACTGACCATAGTGATATTCTGCAATGAGGTACTTAGCACTTTTTCTAGGATGAGTTGGTGAACTGCACTGTCAGGCCTTATACGCAGAGACTGTATTATTTTAATCTAGTAGTAAGGTCTTAAAAGTGGATAATGTGTGTCTATTTCTCTTGTTCAATTTTATAGAGTATTTTAAAATTTTGGAAATAATACTGTGCATAAAATCTATGCAATTTAGCATTCCAAACTTAAAAATATGTAAATTTAGAAATCGTTTACAAAGCAGTGGCAAATTCTTAATAAGTATCTCTTGCTTTAATTACATTACTGTTTGAAAGGAAAACAATAGTGACATAAGGAAAAGTGGAGATCATGATTCCTTTTGCACTCATGATTATGCCTTTGATGATGACACGTGCATGGGCGATAGCAAGGTAATGTTGCTAATTTCCAAAGTTGAATTGGTAAGAAAATTAGCTGAATCACACTAAGAATTATTTGACTGCAAATAGAAGTTCCAGCCTTGTTGTGAGAGTGAAATTATTTTGCTCAGTTCTTCCCTGTTTGTCTGTATTTGATGCTCGGAGGTGTGAAATGACTAGTCACTGAATCAGTGTAGAAAACATAATGAACACTGCAGGAGCCCTGCTAACCAAGGAAACTGACGGTCACGGGAGAACTACACTTAATCTTACACACAATTAAGCACAGCACCAGCCAATACGTGCCCCAGAGTTTGTCCTTCATGTTTCACAGTTTATTTAGAATCAAAAAAATTAGTCATGGTAGTCAACTACCAATAATTATGTGTTTTTGTATGTGCATACACTTTTTCTGTTTTGACATGGATAATAAAGCATACCTTTAGATATGAGGGGTGAGTGCTTTTGTAAAACCTTTTATTTTTTGTATGGTATAGAAAGTCAAAGTAAGCAGTTAAAATCATTTGAGAGTTTAATGATGTAAATTCTGTTATTCTCCAGAAAAGGAATGCTGATAAAACTGATAAAATATTAATTGATAAAATATTAGTCAGCTAGATTCTGATTCATTGCTGTTTATTTTCATAATACTGAACCTGACATAAAATATGTTGATTAAATAAAATTCATATTCATAAACTGTATTAATTCACTTTTGAGAAAACATCTGAAAACATGATTCTTTGAACCAGCTTTATCAAATGCTGTGCTTAATTAGTTGGGAGTGAATTCAGATAAGAAACATTAGATCAAAGGCTTTCCCACTAAAGGTGGAATTTTATTATTAAAACTACCTGTAGAAATAGCAAATTATAAGAAAAGTGACTTCTATATTAAATTTTGCTATCAAGCTTTAGAAAAGATTATGTTGGTGAGGAAATTTGAACATAGGCAAAAAACAATATTCTCTGATGTCTTTTACCCATGGGCTTATCTTGAAAATTAATATAAAAATACATCTCCAAAATTAATACTTCAATTATTATCCCTGTACTGTATTGCCTTAAATTATATCACAAACCTATGAATGAACTCAATGTCTCCTCACTATGATGCTCTGAAACCTCTTAGAAGGTTTAAATTGACATTAAACTCCACTCAATCTCCAAAATTTGCAAATTTATGCCATGATTGAATAATCCCTTACTCTCCACTTCATCGTAACATTGAATTTAAGTACTCGCAGACACTCTCCCAGATAATCTCATCAAAACACGTGGCTTAACAAACATCTGTATACTAATGACCTCAGGTTATGGATCATCAGTTCAAGCTGACCTTGTCCTTTAATTTCAGGCTAACATAATCTTTTGACAATGTAACATTCCCATGAAAATATGTAGTTGGTATATTTCAAACCATGTGTGTTGAAACCAAACTTTTGGTTTTACTCCTTAAATTCATTTTATTAATTCACAGCTTTATCATCAGTCTCCAATTTCTTTTCACGTAAATTGTCTAGTCTGTCCATAAGTTTTACTTGCACTGTCCTCATTTAATATGCACTATTCACCCCTTATCTTCATCTCCTCAATTCTAGCAACTATTATTTCTAAGACTTTTGCAGTGGCCTGTTAACTTCTCCCTAAGTTTGCTTCTTGTCTACTACATTTTATTTTCCAAATAGCTAATAGAATATTCTTCTTAATATGTAAGTTAGAAGATGACCTTACAACAGTGATAAAGCTTCCTTTTACTTTCCAAAGAAGATGTGATAAAACTTCCTTTTAGTTTCCATAGAAGATGATGCAGTTGGCATAGGCTATGAGTACTCTTTATCTCCAGGTAAGTTCAGTTTATCTCCAGGCCAAAGATCCGTTCTTATGCAGCTGTGCAAAAGTCAGAGACCACACGTGACTGTCATTCTTAATTGTCCATCTGTGATCATTGCTCAGCAGATGAAATAGAAGATAAAATACATCAAATCGCATAGGGTCACCCCCCTGCTCTCGCACTTGTAAGCAGAACTATGGGAAGTGGGGGCCCTGAATAACATGTTATACACGCAGTTTGCTCACAGACCCTCTGAGGCAGCATCTCAATATGATCACTGGGAAAACAAGGCTCCTGTGGATGATAAAGTCTTCCTAGAGGATGGTTCTTAACTAGAAACCCCAAGTTCCTGGGTTAAGCCAATTTAAAAAAGTAAAAAAATGTCTAGCAGGTACGAGAAGTGTGTAGCTGATGACCACCAAGCCTGTTGAGGTCTTTTGCCTTTTACCTTCCCCCAAACTATTGATATACACATAGCAAAGGGTGTTTGAAAAAGCAAACATCATCTTGTCCTGCCAGCGTTCAATCAAGAGATGTTCAGTTGTCCATCAGGGCCTTGACTAGTGAGTTTCACTGTCTTGAATGGACTCGACTGTAACATTAGATATTTTGACCATGATTAAGGGTGGGGGGTACACCATTGTTCCCACAACTTTTATGTCTATTTCTGCTATGAGAATGCAAACAGCAGAATAAAAGCAGCTATGAGCAAGCATCCTGGATCCTAACATCAGTTGCTCCCCACCCCCAGCCCTTTGCATGATTGTTGATATGAATCATGGACCCCGGGACTCAAAGCAACAAGACTCTGCTCTGAAGGGTAGATATGTTGTTGTCCATTGAGGCCCACAGTGGGACACCTAACACAGAGGGGTGCAGGTGGCCCCCAGGAGAAATTTACTGTAACAGTGCTGGCTAGTCTAGTTATATATAATCTAGAATTTTTTATAAATTTTATTATTTTTAATTAATTAATTATTATTTTTTTTGAGATAGAGACTCATTCTATTGTCCCAGAGTAGAGTGCTGTGGCATTAGCCTAGCTCACAGTAACCTCAAACTCCTGGGCTCAAGTGGTCCTCCTGCCTCAACCTCCCAAGTAGCTGGGAATACAGGCACATGCCACCATACTCAGCTAATTTGTCTCTATTTTTAGTAGAGACAGAGTCTCGCTCTTGCTCACACTGGTCTCGAACTCCTAAGCTCAAGCAATCCTCCCATCTTGGCCTCCCCTAGTGCTAGGATTAAAGGCTTGAGACCTCATAATCAGCCTTTCAGAATGTTTTTGCCATGCAGTTTCAAGGAGATGAAAATTACATGAGGCATGTCTAAGCCTGATGTGTTGGCATAGATCAATAATTCCTATTCAGGTATGGTTCACTTCTCTTTCCATATCATAAGAAATATTAAATCTGGGAACTCCAGAGTGTGTCTGAATTTGGCCTTATGGCAGTAGTTATTTGGCATTTTGACTCATTGATAGCTTGTAGAAGGTGTGAGTACTTGGGTATCTGCCAGAGCATTAAATGTGACTTAAAAAACTTCAGTCTTAAGTAAGAACTTTAGCATGGTTTGAGCTCGCCTTCTCTTATCATGGCTATGTTGATTTTTATTGGGAATTTGTCATATCAGGTAAAGCAGAGGTGCCTGTAGGAATAAAAGGAGGAAGGATCCATGGTGCCCACTCCCTCCCATCCCAATAACCCAGGGTAAGATGGCCCGGGTTTCATTGCCCGGGCTGTGTGTCTGATTCCTGAGGCTGCCATTTCAGTGAGGATACACTGCCCATGTTGATTGACCGTTAGGTCCCAGTCATCCAGCCCAGGGAGGGAGGTCACATCCTAAACAACTTAGACATATCCTCTAATATGACTCACCTGTCCAGGTATAACTAGGGAAATCCTAACATCTCAATATTCTGTCACCATTTTCCCCAACAGGAAAAGCCCTAATATTTCAATATTCTGTTCACCTTTCTCCCTTCCCCATTTAGGAAGGAGATGCCCAAAAGTTAGCCTTGCCTACAGGTTTGATAAGGGAGGCTCTACTGGTGGAACCACTGCAGCCTAGAATACAAATCACCACTGCAGAGAGCATTCTGGTGTGTGTGTTGGGTGGCGGAGGTGGGGTTACACTGAGAGAAGATTTTGCAGACACAACCCACTTGGGTGACCCCATCGTTCTCCCCAAATTCAGATTTTTTAACATGAATTGTAGTGCCTTGTTTTTGTTTTTGCTTTTGCTAGAATGTAGTATTTAATGTCCAACTGGCTTTTTTTAGGAGGTACCAGCAGGTGTAAGTTGCTCTTTTTGACAGACATCGTGTATTTATTGTTTGAAAGGCTCATCTCTAATCATTTTGTTACCCCATCGTCCTACAGTGTATGAAAGGTATATCTTACCCCATGGGACTATGTCCATTGTTGTCTAGCTTGTGCATTTAGTGAATTGAAACTCTGCTGAATATCTAAGAACATGAAGTATTTTTAAAAGTCAAAACAGTGTGCTTTATATTTACACGGCCCCTTGTAAAGGTGGCTCCTGTTTGGAACATGTATCCATGGCAGTGATGCATCAGTGGAATTCAAAGCGTAGAACAAGAGGTTCAATGTAATTAGTCTGCCACTTGCATGCGGGGCCTGTGACTTAGTTATTATGGCCCGGTTTTCCATGTCCTGTCTGGGCTCACTAGTAAGAGTCAAGCAACTCTGTTGTATTTTTGTTTGGGGCTTTTTTTTTTAATTTGTTAAGTTCATGCTAGGCCAATTTGTGAATTTCATTGCAGTTCTCTTTTAAATGGTTATTTGTCATGGACACCCACGTGAGGGAGAAATAGTTGTCTTAGTTCATGATTTTCTGTTTGTAAGTTGCGGCCACTATCCCTGTCACTACACAGGGAAGGCCTTGATGGTTTAATAATTAATTTGGAAGTTGTTGAACCCTATGGATAGCCTGTTTGTAACAGCTCATAAGTTGGTAACATGTAGCAGAGTTGTTGTTCTGGTGGCCTGCAAAGACATCACCTCTGCGGAGTTCCATCTATTTGACATAATGTCCTTGTTTGGTTTCAGTCCAAAGGTGACCATCTTGGAGTGTGCAGCTGCAGTGACCATGGGACTTCAGGTGTTTGGGGTTTCCTAGATACATTCATCATCCAGGCCATACCCTTAGCTGGAGCATCTTTGAATCATGAGCCCCACTTAACAAAGGCAGTGGTGGGGACACCCACTAGGGGCTGTCAACCCTCCTCTGGCAAGGCAGTTACTTGTTCATTGGTCCCTGGGGTCTTGGTCTGTGTCCATCATAGAAGTACCACTTTTATTTCATGATGGGGCTTTGCTAGGCTGCTGTACTTTATTAGTATAATTAGTGACTACTCGTGTGAAGAAGGGCAGCTCAAGCATCAAGGTTACCTATAATGCTGCAGTGGAGCAGGCTATGAGTTTGTATTTGTAGGGAGATGCATCTGTTGGATAATGCACTGAGTAATTTACATATCTAAAATTTGAGGGGCTGATGTACCCCAGTAATAGTCTCTTGTCAAAGGCTCCAGTCTACTTGGGGAGTTGCCATGAGACCTGTAGTTTCATAGTGCTGAGTTCCACTGTCAGATGGTAGGGTCTGTGTCACTTCATACTGCAGGATTTCTAGAACCTGTTGTCGGAGACCCCATGTAAAGGAGGCTACCGTGTAGGTAACCTTGACTAAAAGGTATTCAGTGTGGTACACATTGTCTCTTATAACCAAATAGGAGGCAAGCTGTTGAGCTGTTTTGTTACTTGTGAGGGGCTGAAAACTTTGTTTGATTTTATAAGGAATAAATGATAATTTTATCTAATATCTCTGATTATCATCTCAGCTCTCTCTCAAGAGCTGTATTTTTTCACAGGTCACTAGATTTGATTAGACTTAATGACCCTTCCTGTCTGTGTCATGGTGTCTATGACCTTGTGCAGGGTCTGGTCAGTTTAAGTTAGGAGTCTGTGGATGACAAAAATTTAGCGATAACCTTTTTTTTTTTTTTTTAGACAGAGTCTCTCTCTGTCACCCTGGGTAGAGTGCTATGGCATCATAACTCACAACAACTTCAAACTCCTAGGCTCAGGAGATCCTCCAGTCTCAGCCTCAGCCTCTCAAATAGCTGGGACTACAGGTGCCCACCACAACATCCAGCTAGTATTTCTATTTTTAGTATAGACATGGTTTCCTTCTTATTCAGGCTGATCTCTAACTCGTGAACTCAGGTGATCTATCTTCCTTGGTCTCCCAGAGTGCTTGAATCACAGGCGTGAGCCACCATGTCCGGCCTATAGTGCAATACTCTTAAGCTCAAAGTTATCTTTTCTTGAAACAGATATTTACACAGAACTTCATGTGCAGATGACATTATACTAGAATTCTGAGATACCAAACAAAAATGGAGAGTACTTCATATTTGTCAGTGGGAAATGCATAATCTAATGTTAAATGCATTGAATTAAAAACAATTATAGTGTCAATAAAATTAGTATTTCAGAAGTTTGGTGAGTAAATTGCATAGCAGAGAAAAAAAGTAGAAATCCTGTCCGTGTTAGTGTGTAACAAATTGCTGTTGAAGGACAAATATGCATTTGACATCAGAAATGAAAAGACACTGTAAGCAGTGAAAAAGCTTGTAAAAAATACAGACTTGTCAAAGGGATGGGAAATTGAAGAGAATTCTAAAACATCACTTTCATCTGAACATAGGCGTAAGCATCCTAACAAGTTGATGGAAGAGACGTGCAAAGGGAAGATTCTTAGGCTAGAAAGACGTTCAAGCATGAATGAGAAAGTTAAGTGGAAAAAAAGAAGTTTAGAAATTCTGTTTTACAAGACAGGAAGGAAAAGTTGCAAAGCCTTCCTATGAAGAATATTCATTAACTTTAAATGAAAGCCACAAGTAAAAAGATTTACTTCCCCAGATGTTGTTGTGTCTATCAGTAAGACATAGACTGTCTAAAAAAATCCTGTTATTACCCTGAGAATAAAGCTGACACATAGATAATGTCAAAGCTTCGAATTTCAAATTTCTTCAAAGCAATAATGCTAGGCTTCTTACAGGCCCATGTATGATCTCTCTAGAAATATCCAGCTATATAGGCCAACAAATTTCTTTAATTGGTTAAGCTGGCGATGTATCAATTACATAGTCTCAAAATGATATGAAGGGGGCTTATTTAAATAACCAATATAGTAGCGTTAAAACAAAATAGCTTTCATGTGAATTAAAAATAAGTATTTTAAAACAATGAGACAAATCCATTACAAATGTAGAAATATACCAAATAATTAAATAAAAAATCAAGTAAGAAAATAAAAATACTCTATACTTCCATTATTGTAAACAATATAATGTTTAAAATCAGAAGGATTTTAATATGTTGTAAACTCTCCAAAATGCCAAGCAAATGAGTAAACTTGTCTATGGGAAAAAGAAGGGCATTAGAGATTTTGATCTCTTAGCCCTTTTAGAAACCCTTCAGCATATGTATATATTTATAAAGCATATGTGCTGTTAAAATATTTTTTAAAGGGAACACACAAATTACCTTATATCTTGGGGAGCTGTTAGAGTATATCTGCCATTTGATAATAAGGACTGATATTAGAGGATTTACATTTGATGTATAGAAAAAAACTAGTTGCCTAGTGTAATGAATAGATTAAAAATAAATAGCAAGGCCATAGGCAACTGAAAAGTGATGGTATTAAAAGAGAGTAAGTCCTACCTAGTAACATGGATTGATATATTCTATCACTTAGATTGATCTGCAGGGGAACTATCAAAAAACAATGAATTCAAGAAAAATTGAGTATTTTTGCCTGGTTAGAGATAGTGTTTTAACAAAGGAAAATTCTAAATGACCCATGAACTGATAAGGTTCGATTCTACTAAATAACAAATATTGCAGAAAAATTCAATCATCATGCATACCAAGAAATCCTCTACAAACTAATTTTATATATACAAACATATAGTCACCCAATTTTAGATATTTTTATTTATAGTTCACCTGAGAAGATGTGAAATAGTATAAATTATTTTAAATAATCAGCTGTTTCTACCGCACACTGACACCAGACTTTATGTTAGTAGAGATTTCGGTCTATTGATTTCTCAACATAAAAAGAGCCAAACATTTCATGAAAGCTTACAGTTTGCCAGAAACTGTTCTAAATGTTTTATTATGTACTAACCCACTTAATTTTTATAGTTCTTGTATAGATTAGCTGTTGCCAATATTTTTTTAAAGATCATTAAGCAAAGATGCAACATGGCTAATTTTCAGAGCTTAGAAATAGAAGGGACCTAGTAAAGAGAGGAAAGAGGAAAGGGTAAATATTAGCATCTTTAAGATTTAGAAACAAGATAGAAGAGAAGAGTGTGGAAAGGATGCATCAGAGAGGTAAAATGAAAACCAAGGCTTGTGATACTTCAGAGGAGTTTTCAGAATGAGGAAGTGGTCCAAGGTATGGGATTCCACTGCCATGAGGGGATATTTGGAGACTATCCATGACCTTGGCAAGATTAATTTTATTGATATTAAATTAGTGATGGGGAATTGAAAGTCTACAGTGAAAAAGTGAATAGGTGATTGATTTCTAGACTAAATTTTGAAGGATAATAATAAAGGGGAAGAACAATTATGGAGAATACATCATCACAGGATTGGTTAATCATCATTATTTCCTAGAGACTAGCTCTTGCTGTTCAGTGTTTTTACTTTTTTTTTTTTTTTTTTGCAGTTTTTGGCCGGGGCTGGGTTTGAACCCACCACCTCCAGTATATGGGTCTGGCACCCTACTCCTTTCAACCACAGGTGCCACCCACTGTTCAGTGTTTTTTCACTATGTAGCCATTTGTCAGATGATGTCAATCTTGCCCCCAAAGTACTGATAAACCATACATAGACTCTTAACATACACATATTAAAAAGAATAATGATCTTAGCATATCATCATGGATTCATAACATTCTGTTATTCTGTTATTCATTCTGTTATTCATATTCTTATATGCCTGCATAAGAACTATGAAGTCAGAATGAATGTAGGCAAAAATGAGTAATTTTCTTATAGAAGAAAATACTGTTTCAACTATTGATATCTGAATGACCAAGAGACTCATATGGTTCCATTCAACTTGATAACTGAAAAATAGTCAACCACGTTTATTGGCTTTTTCTCATATATTCAACCCATTCACCTAGTGCCTTCATGGCACCCATAGGTCAAAGCTTGAAAAACATCTTCAAAACCATTCCAATCAAAACGTTTGATTGCCGTTATCACACTGAATACGTGCAAATAGCATTATCATTTTCAGACTTCACTCTTGGTAGACTACATAAAACAGGCAAGGATAACTCTGCTAATTCTTCTACTAATTCTTCAAAAACAAATGTATTTGAACCTTGCTCTAGAGGTCAGTCTCATAGTGAAGTGTGTAGTATTTAGCGGGCATTCAGTAAGTATCAGATAGTATTGCAAATAGTGTGTGCTGGGAATAATGGAGCAGACGTTGAGCACTTGTCTGCTCTTTCTCCTGAGCACAGTACTAGTTCACATTTCAGTTATAAGTGGTCAATTGGCTAAACAATGAAAGATGTTAAAATGCTTTCTCAGTGTGATAATAAACTCAGATTTAAATTTAAAAAATTTACACTGGTTGAATATGAGGAATGAGTGGTAGAAAAAATACATATTTGGGAAGATGACATTATAAATAATAAATTTTTTTTTATCTTAACCCCCAAGAGTGGAGTGCACCATTCCTGGAAGTACTGCAATACCAGGTCAATGCCTGAAGTGGATGGAGCAAACTCCTATTCCAACTCCCTGCTCCAAAAATCCATTTAATATATTGTCCTCGGATAGAGGACATATCAGATATTAAACTGATAAGAACAGATACTACACTTGATCTTAGCCAAAAGGCCAAGAAGCGATTATAAATAAATTTTTGAAGATGTTGACTTGAATTTCTAGTTCATTAAGAAAGTGAATATATCTAGGAGCCAATTAGATAGTGAAGGGTGAACCTCAAAGATAGGACCTGGGCAGTAAATATAAATAGATATTTGCATTTATAAATGTATGTATGACCACTGACTATGTGTTTATAAATTTGGTTAAGGGGAGAATATCAATTTAGAAAGAAAATGTAGAGCCATGCACGTTCATTTCCTCCATATCACATCTGTGAGTACACGATTGCTTGCAGAGGATCCTGAGAATAAGTGCTCAGAGATGTGTGTGAAAAGTTGGAGAGTTTGTGTTAGGTAAACAGAAAAATGGTGCTTGGACATTTAGAGTCAAGAAAGAAAAGTACCTGACTCAAGGTGGACAGAGTTAATGAACCAATATATGTATAATGGAGGGAGAATTTCAGGGGAGGTATCTTCAGGAGCTTTGCTTCGCAATACACAGTCACTTATGTGAGTTGATTTGCTATCTACAACTTCTCTAAGCTGGCTGAACTGCCAGGGACATGAAAACTTCACACTGTGCTGTCTGGTCCTGGGGTCTTCTTTGGACTAGTGTGAAAATATTACTAAGGTCCTTTTGTTATTAAGAATAAAAAGCTGTGGCTCGGCGCCTGTGACTCAACGGGCTAAGGCACCAGCCATGTACACCTGAGCTGGCAGGTTCGAATCCAGCCCAGGCCCGCCAAACAACGACAGCTGCAACCAAAAAATGGCTGGTCATTGTGGCAGGCGCCTGTAGTCCCAGCTACTTGGGAGGAAGAGGCAGGAGACTCGCTTGAGCCCAGGAATTGGAGGTTGGTGTAAGCTGTGATATCACAGCACTCTATCCAGGGTGACAGCTTGTGGCTCTGTCTCAAAAAAAAAAAAAAAAAAGATAGAATAAAAAGCTGAAAAGGTGACTTGATATTTATACAAACTGAAATGCTTGTTCTTTCTTAAATAAAATTTGCTGGAGGATAAAACTTTGAAATGAAAACATAATTGTAAGTATAAATTTTTATTAAATTAACAAATGGAGGCAGCCTTCTGTATTCCTACCAGGCACTGAATAATTCCTTCATTTTATAAATTGTTAGTTTTGGGGTTGTAGTTTGATGAATAAACATAGTTTGATAAAAGCCATCTGCAAACATGATGGCTTCCATAATGTGAATAGGAATATTTGGGGGGTAATTCTTACTTTTCAGATATTATATTAAGTATTTTACATTTATTATATCACTTAATCTGTGGGCCTGTGTCATCCATAAATATTGTGAGCATTGAAAAGATAATGCATGTGGAGTGCTTAGGTTAGATAATTAACATCAAAGCTGGCATATAAAATTAGTTAATCAGTAATCTCATTATAAAAGAGGGTAATTAAAATTTAAACTTACTAAATAACATGCTCAAAATCATACAAAACTGGGACAAAATCTAAGGGTGTTTGGAACCAAGTGGCATACGTATCTACTATCCGATAACGCTTTTCACACCAATGTTTTTAACAGCCTTCTCCGAGATTTCCATGAATTTTTTTTGAAGATTTTATGACATATTGAAAGAAGGAAGATACATTTTAAAAACTAGATGTAAAAGAAATAAATTGATTAACCTACGGAGAAACCAAATTCCTGGAAGACTATGGAAGAGCTCACAAAATTAAGAGAAAGAATAAAAAATATGGTGCAGAAACACAGGGATCCAAGCACTTCTACCGCGCAGGAGAGTGGGACGCTGCCAAGAATAGAACTGACCTTCAAATATTTTCTATTTTTTAAATAATGCTATTCAAGATTCAAAATTCAGAGAAAGACCATTCAATTAACCAGTCAAGATGAGGGCATTAGGACTGAGTATATTACCAATCTCCCTTAACTTAAAAAAAAAAGAAATAAAGTTACTCAAAAGAGAAAACAGAAACCACGTCTCTGAGAAAATATATTTAACATCATACATCATTAGGGAATTAACAATTAAACAATGATGATCTTCTACTCAGAAGGATCAAAATCCAAAACATTTATAACATCGATGCCAGTGAAGATTTGAACCAGTAGGAAGTCTCATTCATTGTTGGTGGGAATGAGAAATGATACAGTGACTTTGAATGACAGTTTAGCAGTTTCTTGCAGAGCTAAACGTAGTCTTATTATATAATTCATCAATCTTGCTCTCTGGTATTTACCCCAATGAGGTGAAAACTTACGTCCACATTAAAACCTGTATATGGATGTTTTTAGTGTTTTGCCAAAACTTGAAATCCACCAAGGTATTAATTGATTACACTCTAAACACCTGTTACTGTTGTGCCCAGCTCAAGGGATCCCCCACACAAATCAACAAGAGACTGAATCCGATGCAAAAGCAAGAGGTTTATTCACAAGCCCGGGCTTGGGAGCCTCTCACACCTAGCACAGCAGGAAAATGGAGAAGCCCGCGGCTTCAAAAAGGAGGGGGTTTTAAGGGTACAGAAAGGAAAAAGGGAGGGGGTGTGGGGTGAGCTGATAGAGGTCTAGGGGACCGAGTAATACTTGTCCTTGGCTGGTCTGGGAAGGAGCTGCTATCACTTGGGGCAGACACAAGGATGAGGGGCGGAGGAGGGAGTAAGTTACTTAACGCTTTCAGCATGTAACTACATAATGAAGGCTGAGGAATAAGATGGAGTTAGTTTTAATAAAATGGAGTCAGCTTGGTCTTTACACTACTAAGTGAAAGAAGCCAATGGGAAGAAAGTATATGCTATATGATTCCACCTATCTAACATTCTAGAAAGGCTAAAGGTACAGTAAGGAGAGCAATAGTTGCCAAGGGTTGAAGGGAAGGAGAAAAAATTGGGAGAGCACACATGGTTTTGAGGGCAGTGAAACTATTATGATGGTAGAATTATTAATATGTCAGATGCCTTTGTTATACATTTGCCCAAATCCATATAATATACAATACTAAATGTGAACCCTAATGTAAACTATGGGTTTGAGTGCTAGTGATTTATGAATATCGATGCATATGTTGTAACAAATGCACTACTCTGGTGGGGGAGATTTTTATTGGGGAGGCTGTACATATGAGGAGGCTGCAAGTATATGGGAACTTTCTGTACCTTTCCCTTAGCATTGCCATGAACCTGAAGCTACTCTAAAATTAAAGTTTGTTTAAAATCCATAGGTTATTATTTACTATATTTTCAAATAATGTATTAACTTTGTGACTGTGTTTTTTATCTGCCGAAAGTTTCCTTATTCCCTATTTCTTCTACCAGACTTCAAGGATTGTCACCCAATATGCAAAATATAAGATATGCCAGTGCTTTGAAAATTGTTATGCAAAAGTACGATTGTTTTATCTTGAGATAAATTACAGAGATCAAGAAAGTGAGGAAAATAATCTCAGACTACATGTACAGAGGGTGATAATGCATAGAGTTAACTATAGTAGGGTAGAAAGTTGTTACATTAAATATATCATTTGTACTTGAAAATTTTCATATTTAATTTATTGTTCCTCATTTTCAGAATTCCTAGAGAAAAGAGGAATTATCCATGTTCCCAAGCACCACATCATATTACATTAGGACATTATTATTACCATGCAACTCATTAAATAATTCCTGATGTCACATTTCTGAGCATGGCAGAACATTTGCTCTTCGGTATCGAAGATGCTGTCTGAACGTTTTGAGGGTGCACAGAAAGGACAAGGCCTGCCTCACCTCTATTTCTTTCCAGTGTGTCTATAACGTTAGCGAGATTCCTTTGGAACTGAGCCTGACCACTTCCTCTTCCTTGCAGAAAGGCCTAGCTAGACACATGCGGGTCACGTATAGCCATTATGTAATGAGAAGTTTTCTTCTGGAATTAATTAGATGTTGGGCCCAGCAAAGAAAATTTATGTAGCATCAGCAGTTCCACTTTTGTTAAAGAAGGAGAGAGAATTAGGATGAAAAATGGATCTCTGACACTAAAAATTTGGAGAGAGAGAATAAATAAAGAACAAATTATTTTTTACAAGAACATCCTGAATGAAAAATTGTCCTAACAAATGAGTATTCAGTCCTCACTTTATCATTGCCCAAGATCAAGACAGAAGACACAGGCTATTTAGAAACATGGGTTTGTTCAAAGTACAAGCATGTGTTGTCAAGCACTTTTTTAATACAAGATAAAAGGAAAAGCTGTGAGCAGCATGTTAATTTCCATTGGAAAGTATCTTCATCTTACCAAGGTTAAATGAAATTTAAACTATATTACAGCTAGTGATAATTTTCCGATGACAGTGTCAGCTGTAATGCATGTGATGCAAGTTGATAACAAGAGATTGAAGGCTGTGTTCTTTGATGAAATCGCTTCATCTCAAATTCTTTTTGACAAATGCAGAACAATACAGTTCTCGTCAGCCACAGAGAATGATGTTCTGGGACATTTCATGTGATTTATGCCATTTATATTAGGCAGAAGTCTTACACCATCAGGCCCCTAAACACTAATGTGTAAAACTAAATTATTATTTCAGTGGGGACAGGAGAGGACATTTTAAAAGATTCAGTGATCTATAGTCCACATGCTTTTTGTGGCTCACCACATTCCATATTAATCTAATTCAGAATGCTGCTGTTAAATGAACATTTAATTATCATAACACTGTGATCACTTGTACCAGACAACTCAATGCTGAACTAATCCATAATGTACAAAGCACCAAAGCCATTTTCTCAAAATAGATTATATTTATCCTTTCACTGACTGATAGGGTAAGCCACAAATAAGAATATTGCTCTCAGCAGTATAATATAATCTTCGGTTTTTATTGTATTTATTTTGAAAATAACCTAACTGAATTATTTCACATTATGATGCCATAGCAAGTAGGAAAAAATATGAGCAAAATATTTTAAAATTGGTGTTGATGACTAAATTTAGAGAAACAATCCAAGGTAGGTTTCTACTGAATTTCTTTTCTTGTTTATTATGAAGATGAATGCAGTAAAGAGACATAATATTTGGTTACAAATATTTGGATAACCAGCCATAGTTGGCGACTTTCCAAGCAGTTTTCCACTGTCAGCACAGGAGTCCCCCACTGAACTAAACAATGAATATGAACATTTGTTTATGGTTAGGTATCAATAATTAGTTAACCTTCTGTAGGAAAAGGATTGGTGAGAAATGTATCTAGCAAAAGTACCTTCTTTCTTATTGACATTGTAACATACAACTAGAAATATAGTTGCTTACAACCACAAACATTTATATCTTATAGTTTTGGAGGTCAGATGTCCAAAATAGATTTTTTTTTCTTTGAGACAGAGCCTCAAGCTGTCACCCTGGATAAAGTGCCGTGGCATCATAGCTCACAGCAACCTCCAATTCCTGGGCTCAAGTAAGTCTCTAGCCTCTGTCTCCCAAGTAGCTGGGACCACAGGCACCCGCCACGACACTCAGCCATTTTTTGTTTGGCATCATTGTTGTTTGGCATCATTGTTGTTTGGCGGGCCTGGGCTGGATTCGAACCCGCCAGCTCAGGTGTATGTGGCTGGCACTTTAGCCCATTGAGCCACAGGCGCCAAGCCCCGAAACAGGTTTTACAAGCCTAAAATCTACATGTCAGCAGATCTGTGTTCCTTCTGTGTTCTTTCTGTTGTAGCAGAGAATCTGTTCCTTGCTTTTTTGAGATTTTGGAGGCTGCCCAGCCTGTAGTTGTGACCCCGCTTCTAGGAATTGCAAGATTTGACATGTTATGTGATGTATTACTACATTTTGCTATTATATTATATTATATATTATAGTATATTATTTGGATATAATATCTGTAAATAAAAGAATATCATTACATAAAGTAATTGTTAGAATCATATTTTTCAGTTCATTGCCAAATTCTATCTGCATTTTAATTCTAATAGTTTAGGAGGGCATAGTGTCACACCTAAGCCTAAAGCATAAGAATATATGAGAGAGCTATAAAACATTTCATCTAAGAAAAATAATGCTATAGATAATTATGATAGGAAGGTCTACATAACATCTTGATGCTTAGGACAATTATTTCCAACATAAATAGTATCTTTTAAGTTACAGTTCCAGTATCGTGTGATCTATGTCTTTCTAAACGATCATAAATGTTTAAATTATTAATATTGATATTCAAAAATAATTGCTTTGATTTTTACATTTACTATTTTGCTGATGATTTTGCTGTAATTTTGCACTTTGATGGTTTATTTGTTTCTTTTGTTGTACATTTTAAAAAATTCAAAATATTACAGGGGTAAAAATGTTTTTGGTTACATAGATCACATTTGTGATGCTTGAGTCAGGGCTTACAGTGTTCAATGTCCCCATCAGGGAGGTTTGTACCCATCACATCCTCTCCCACCCCCTTGCTTCATTTCCATTGAATTTTACTTTCCTCTGTGCACATGTGTGCTTATCAGTAGCAACTACATGTAGTGTTTGTTTTTCTGTTCTTAGATACTTAGAATAATAGTCTCCACTGTTTTTTTGTTTTGTTTTGTTTTGTTTTTGTTTGTTTGTTTGTTTTTGTAGAGACAGTCTCACTTTGTCGCCCTCGGTAGAGTGCCATGGGGTCACAGCTCACAGCAACCTCCAATTCCTGGGCTTAGGTGATTCTCTTGCCTCAGCCTCCAGAGTAGCTGGGACTACAGGCGCCTGCCACAACACCCGGCTATTTTTTTATTGTTGTAGTGTGGCCAGGCCCGGGCTTGTACCCTCCACCCTCCGTATACGGGGCCGGCACTCTACCCACTGAGCCACAGGTGCTGCGATAATGGTCTCCACTTTGATGCAAATTTTTGCAAAGGCATAAATTCATACTTTTTTATTTTTATTTTTAACACCTTCCTATGAGAAAATCCAATACAGTGATTCGAGCCTTTTACCTAGAGGATCATCACACACATTCATACTTTTTATGAGTAGTCCATGGTATACTTCCACCAAATTGTGTTAATCCATCATGACTTGGTGGGCACTGGAGTTGATTCCACATCTTAGCAATGGCGAATTGTGCTACCATAAACATTTTAATGCAGGTGTCCTGTTGATAGAATGACTTCTTTTCCTTTGGGTAGATAGTAGTAGTAGGATTGCTCGATCCAGTGGTGGGTCTACTTACCCGTGTCCATACCATTTGCCACAGCGGCTGTACTAATTTGCAGTCCCGTCAACAGTGCACCAGTTCCTTTCTTTCTGCATCCACACTACACCTGTTGTTTTTGGACTATTTAACAAAAGTCACTGTACCTGGGGTAAGGTGATATCTCATTGTGATTTTAATTTTCACCGTTGTTCCTTGAAGAGGTTTAAGGCTATGATTTCCCTTTTACCACTTTTGTTTTTCCTCTCTTTAAATTGCTGAAGTGTCTCTCTCTTCCTTACTGTTTTCTTTCTTTCTTCCAGAACTGACTGACTCAAATTGCAAATTAAAAGATAATGAAAAGATGATGAGTTGATGAAAGCCAGGGAAGAAAGGAAGTGAAATAAGTTTTAATTGGATACAGGAAGATTATAAGTGAGTGATAATTCGGCATTTTTGATAAATGTATTTGAAAATAGAAACGTTTTTCCTCACATTTCCATATCACCTATACACTTGTCCAGTTGAATTACATAACCACATTATTATATATTTTTACTATGTGTGTATTTATCCATTTCTTCTTCTGCTAACTCACTTTTTGAAATAGTCTTTTTGTTAATTTCTTGGCATTCAATCTCATCTTAACTCTTTACGGGAAAAAAGTAGAACTTTCAAAATAACCACTTCAAAATGTCATTTATATTATCCAATACCTTTCTCTAGTCCAAATGAAAAATGAATAAATGAATAAATGGTAATAATTTGAGGCCTTCAGTGGGTCTTAATTGGTTCAATATATACTGGTAGCAAAACAGAAAGTAACCTTGGTAAATATAAAAAATGAGAATTTACTTTCTATCAATTACAATATTCATTAACATTAACATATAGGGCATGAACTGTCATTTCACTATTATAAATTGACTGATTAGCATGTTTTATCTTTGTGTTCTATATTTACAATGGGAAGTAATGACTTTTTTCTATAACCAAAATTATTTTTGTTGTTTTACTGTAAAAAATTATTCCTAATGGATCTCTATAATATTTTATTATCATGACATTTATAGCTACATTTATAGTAAAATGTATATATAAAACATTGTTATTTTATATAATAAAGGAGTTATCATTTTTGTTTCAATGCATTTGGATGCTAAAGTAACAAAAAGTACTCTTCCCATTACTAATACAAATTGCATGTGTTTAAAAATATGGTAAAGAGAATTACAGAATGGTTGAAAACATCATTTTTGTGTATAACATTATTCTTAGATGATAAAAATCTTTTTAGTCTCAACCACAAAGAGATTCCTGTTTTGGTGTATTATGTAAAATAAGCATCAACAAAAACCTTGTTTTGTAATAGCCAAAACAAAAAGTTTAAATTCCTGAACATAGCATTTCAAAAGGTTCTATTTTCCAGAGCTATCTTGCAACCTTTGGGTTCACCTCTCTCTGTCATCAAACCTATACCACTGATAAAAATATTTCATGTACCCTTTTTTAAAAGTATCTTTTAAGTTGATTTATACATTAACTTCCTTTATACCATGTCAAGGGCAGAGAAAACATCTCATATAAAGCTGTTTTTGAACATCTCAACTACACTGCAATGTTTACAACATTCACTAACCTGACCATTCACTCTGTATATATCACAGAATAGCATACCATTAGTCAATAGATATAAAATGTCATATTTCTTTAAAAATAGATACAATAAACTTCAGAAAAACTAACACTAGATATGAAATTAATTTGATTTGCATGTAATATAATTTATTGTTTAAAATATATAAAAGTTCATTAAGTCAGGCAGGACTATAACAGTGCTGCTGTATTTATTTTCTTATTTAACTTAAAAATACTTTACAATATCAATATCAATATCCCTGCAGCTATAAAAACTATCATTTTAAAGATGTTTTTAAATGATACAATAAAAAGTTAGTATTAGAACTTAAATCCCATGCTCCTTCTGCTAAAATTTAAAGCTTCAAGACTGAAATTTTTCATTGATACAAAAGCATAAATTATCCATATCTCAAGCTCCAAGGATTCACAATGGCTGAGTATCAAAATGTTTAAGGCCAAAGCCCTTAAATCTTTCAATTTTTTCCCCTTAACTGTTGGTCTCGCTTTGGGATGCTTAATGTGCTCCTTTAGCTTAAGAAATTAAAATTTCTTATATGGATGAAAAAAATTCTAATCAAACACCTCACTGGCTACATTTTCATGGGCATATAACAATAATTTTTAATCCTATTATTTTAAATAATAGCCAGAAAAATCTATGTGCTTTATTTCTTCATTTCTTTAAATATCATGTGTTCAATAAATATTTGTTACATATTGATTAATTTAATTCGTAATTTCGAGTATTTCTATATGTTTACTATTATGTATAAGTTCATTACAGACTAGATATTATTTTCCATAACCACTGAAAATAATGCTTTTAATTGATATATATATATATAATAGACACTTGTGTTCTATTTTTGTTTTTTGTTTTTTTTTTGGCCAGGGCTGGGTTTGAACCAGCTACCTCCAGCATATGGGGCCGGCACCCTACTCCTTTGAGCCACAGGTGCTGCCCACCTGCATTCTATTTTTAAAGGAAATTTGGTTCTGCAATTTATTAAATATATGACAGTATCCATTTGGAGGATCCACTTTAAAATTTTTATTTTATTTTATTTATTCTTTTTTTTTTTTTTTTTTTGAGACAGAGTCTCAAGCTGTAACCCTGGGTAGAGTGCTGTGGTGTCACAGCTCACAGCAATCTCAGACTCTCGAGCTTAAGCGATTGTCTTGCCTCAGCCTCCCAAATAGCTGGGACTACAGGCACCCGCCACAACACCTGGCTATTGTTTTGTTTTTGTTGCAACTGTCATTGTTGTTTTAGCTGGCCCAGTCTGGATTCAAACCCGCGAGTTTGTATATGGCTGGCGCCCTGACCACTGAGCAACAGGTGCCACCTAATTTAAAAATTTTTATAAAACTGGGGAAAAATCTTCACCTAAAATTGATGATTATTTTTTGAATAAAATGCTAATGCCTATGAGTTTAGAAAATTAATTTTCCCTTCTTTGCTTTCTTTTCAAAAGACCTAGAAAGCACTGTTGTGCCAAATATGAACTAGGAAAGAATTCCTGCATTTTGTGTATTTGCATTCTCAAAGGTACTCAGTCTAAATTAGACAGATGCTGTCATTTTACGACAACATAAGACATGGATAGATGAATAAAATCGAAGGAAAAATAATATGACATGCAATTTAGCCATTAATCTGTCACTTTTAAATGTTCCCTTTTAGTATATCTTCATATTTAAAGAACTGTTGTGTGTAGGGTTCTGGGTGGTCCCAGTTAACCAGCTTCCCCAGCGGCAACTTCACCCTTTTGGTTTGATTCACATCAAAAATGAGTCTTAGGCACCATGAAGTGCTCAAGCACTTTATTCTAGCCTCTCTTTTATAAGATGGACAGCAGGGACAGGCTGGTGGCATGGGCGTACACAGTCAGGGGTCAGATGACCGACTGGCATAGAGTCTCTGTCTGAATCATTCTTAAAGTTTGGGAGCCTTTTCTGTTTCTTCTACCTGTGTCTATTCTGGATCCCTTACCATGTGTTTCTGTCATATGGGGTAAACTGTGTTTACACATTTAGGAAAGTTGCATTTGTGCTGAGGAAGTCCATGAAAAGGCTGGGGAAGCCACAGAGGATGACGGCCACCAGATTAGCAAAAGGCAGTGTGTGTGAGGGGCTGGGAAACTTGTTATTTACAGATGGAAAAGGGTTGAGTGAACCTGGCGGTAGCAGGCTAGAGGTACTTGATGGCAGAGCTATGGCAGGCCAGAATAGGGCAGGAGACCCAGAAGACACAAAACTCACCAGTGATGTCTGGAGATACTGTGTGAGCTGAAGATGTAAAAACTTGACCTCGGAGGTGGCCCAATCAAGCCAAAGTTTCAGGTCTTGTCCATCCCAATGGAAGTCAAGCATAATCGAGGTGTTAAATGTCACCAAGAGTCATATGCCATAAAAATGATGGTGTAGGTAATTCAAGAGACTACTGGTCAAATACACCAGGAAATGTTTACCAGATAGAGATGGAGGCAGGGTTGGTGGGGCAGATTGTATAACCATCCTGGGAAAAGGGCAGGGGTGTTAGCAGTGAAAGCATCTTCTAGTAGGGGGAAAGTGGGTGCTTTATCAAAGAAAGCATAAAGTAGTCACTCTGAACATGATAGAGCAGGGGACCTTATGCTACTGGAAGTGTGGTGGTGTACAGGCAGTGACTGGCCTGAAGGGAGTCTGTAAGGCTAATCCTCCAAGTTCTTATGTGAGGCAACTCCTTACATACTGGAAAGATGAGCTGAGGTCAAGGGCTGGATGAACGGTAGCAAAAGCTCTAGCCTATAAGGCTGACACAGTTTCACAAGGGTCTGAAGAAAAGCCAAGACGGGTAAGGAAGCCAATCAGAAGGGGTCGTTTGCTATGTGTTGCAAAAAGGTAGATTTTTTTTTTTAAGTAGGGAAGAAGGCACATGATGTGACAAGTATATTTAAGCATGCTGTGATATCAGACAGTACCACTGTCACATGGCAACATGGTGAAGTTCAGGGGAGGAGGAGAAGTAGCAGTGAGGTCTCCATTTCCATTTATCATAGGGAAGACACAGGTGCATGGAGACGGGCCAAGTGGCACAGATATCTGCAATGTGCCACCAAAAGGAAGCCCCCCACAAGGTCTGCACCTGGTTAGTCTAGTCTGATGCCCTCAGTAGCCAGACCTTAGAGCTAAACTATTGGCCACAGCTCCCAAATTGGTGACGATTTGGGTGTTAGGATGGGCTTGGATGGTAGACCGCTCAAGAGCCAGGGAAATGATCCAATCTTAATTTGTTTAACCTGGATTTTTTTTTTAACTTTAATATTGGTATTTTTATTCTGATGAGTAGAACATATAAAGTGTAGCACAACAATTCATGTTGATGATGTCATGACTACTACAGTTTGACATAAGTCTGAGTTAAACATAAGTTGAATTAAAAATACTTAAGAAATAATATGTTAGTAAATAAACTCATTGTGGCACTGTGTAAGAATGAAGATAAGGAAATAGCTAAAATAGTAAGACAACTTTCAATTGAGTTGCTGACATGTGGGAAAAGACCAGAAGTATGTTGAGGAAATAAAGAATAAAAGAAACTTTCTCCTAGAATGGTTTATTTACTCCTGAAGAAAACCCACTGTTTTATGTATTCTAAAAGCTTAGTTTCCTCAATTCAACTTCTATAAGGACACAGGTTTAATACATTTAATCTTTTTTTATTATTAGATCATAACTGCATACATGGTGGGAATGCAAACTAATATGTCCCTTCTGGAAAGAAGTTTGGAGAACACTTAGCAAACTAAAAGTAGAACTGCCATTTGATCCTGCAATTCCTCAACTAGGTATATATCCAAATGACCAAAAATCACTTTATAAAACAGATATTTGCTCAAGAATGTTTATTGCAGCCCAATTCATAATTGGTATGTCATGGAAGTAGCCCAAGTGCCCATCAACCCATGAACGTTTTAACAAATTGTGATATATATATATATATACACACACACACACACACACACACACACACACACTATGTGTATATATGTGTATATATATATATATCTCACAATTTGTTAAAACGTTCATGGGTTGATATACACACACACTATACACACACACACACACACACACACACACATATATATATATTCCATGCATAATATTCCATAATTATGGAATATTATGCAGCCATCATGTATTGAATCTTTTCTTATGGGTCCAGATATGGGAATAACTAATGCTTCAGTCAAGTTGCCCATGTTTTTTCTATTTCTATTGAAATAAATTTATATGTTTTGAAATTTTAAAAGCAAAAAGAAATGGAAATGTTTCTACTACAAATATTTATGTGAGCTTATATGTAAAGGGGTGGTGGCAGACACAATTGCTTCTAGAAAGCAAGCATCCTGATTGTTTTTGATATCTTTTTAAGCCCTTTCCTCATTATTCTCATTTCTGCCATAGAATTTTTATCATAAAAATTTATGAGTAAATATAAGTCTAAATGAAATTGACTCTAGTTGTGATAGGGTGGCTCTCGAAAATTAAGTATATATTTGCAATGTATATCCCTATGATGTACTTCTATTAAAAATGTAAAAAGATATACTGCTGCTGGGAGCAGTGGCTCAGATCTTATTCCTCACACTCAGGGAGGCCAAGGCAGGATTATCCCTTGAGGTCAGGAGTTTGAGACTAGCACAAGCAAATTGAGACCACATATCTATTAAAAGTAGTAAAATTAGCCGGGCATTCTGGCGTGTGCCTGTAGTCCCAGATACTCAGGAGCCTGAAGCAGGAGGATTGCTTGAGCCCCCCAGAGTTGCTGTAAGCTAGGCTGAGACCATGGTACTCTAACCGAGGACAACAGAGCTCAGTCTCAGGAAAAAGTGCAGTGCCTTGTAAAGAAGTTAAAGAAGTCCCTTTATAAAAGCTAATACACTATATCCTACAGTTTGAAATGACAGAATGATTGTGTAATTTTTGATTGTGAATCAACTGTCACCTTATAGAGCAAAATAATTTTCATAATTATGCTCCCACCAAAAATATATATGTTCTCTATGGTATGAAATACCTGTTTTCTGCCTGTTCCCATCATACTAAAAGGATGATTTCGTAGAGAGGCACAGGTGGTGCTATAGAAGGAGTTGAATTTCTGTAACAAGATATATATATATATATATATATATATATATATATATATATATATTTTTTTGCAGTTTTTGGCTAGGGCTGGGTTTGAACCCACCACCTCTGGCATATGGGCCCGGCGCCCTACTCCTTTGAGCCACAGGAGCTACCCTGTAACAAGATATTTTGCGTGACTACAACTATCTCTCTGTTGGATTGCCCTTAGCTTTGCCTCCAATTTTACTCTTACTTCTAGAGATAAAATCTTTAATCTAACACTTCAAAATAATTCTCCATTCTCCATAACATTCTTTATATCATCCTAAGAGGGTGAGAAGCGTCCCATGCAACCTATATTAGAATTCATGTCACCTCCTATATTCAAGAGACAGATCAAAAAAATTTTATTTAAGAGGATGAATCTCAAGAATTTAGTTACCATGAAAGAAAAAGAGAAACATTATAAAACTGCCACTTCAATACTTTCAGAGAAAATAAATGAAATGCAAAAATCCATAAGAATAAAAACGAGATCAGAATTCTTTGACTTTTAAAGTATTATGGTTGAATTTCAGAAATACTATAGAATGATAGAACAAACTATTTAAATGTCAAAAATCTCAAGTAGTTAGGTAAGGGGAAAAAGTCAAGAATACCACAGCATTCAAAAGAAACATGTAAAGCTCTATAACTACTGAAGAAAAGACTGAAAATATGGGATCAATCTAGAATCCAAAATATGTATAGAAATTAGAGAAGAGGAATAAAAACATCATTGAACAAGGACCAGCTTTCTGAAACAAAATACTGAAATAAAAAAACACAATATAGACAGTAATACAACTAAAGTAAAAAACAAACAAGAATTAGAAATGTATCAGGTAACTGACGGAAACAGGGAAAAATTGTAAGTAGGCAAATATCACATATTTCTTCTATGTAAGAACTACTTGAATTATGATGATCACAGCAGCTAGTAGTTTTTGAGATTTTTCTATGTACCAGGAACTATTCTAAGCTATATGTAAGCTGTACACACACACACACACACACACACACACACACACACACACAGAGTCTTCAATGCTGTCAAAAGTCCTATAAGGTGGGTGACATTTTGGTTAAAAGTGGGGGATGGAGTCTGAGCCAAGTTATTTAGATTTAAATTCTGACTTTACCACTTACTGATTGTGCAACCTAAGTTACCAAAATTTCTATCTCAATTTCTCCCTTTGTATCTCTCGTATGTTTGTTTTGAAGAATAAATAAATATCAGGTGAAAATTGCCTTCGTATAGAAGCAACATATAGTAAGTGATATAAAAATAAGAACTTGTCACTCGGATCACTCTCATCATCTCATGCAGGTGACAAGACTAAGTCCCAAAGCACAGAGGAGATAAGTCACTTCCCCACGTCCACATAGGTAGCAAATGGTGAGTACAATGAATTTACATTTTTAGATTTTAGAGGAAAAATATTCAAATAAAACCAAGATGCGGTATACTTTTTCTAAAAAATTACTGTTTATAATAGAGAAGGATAGAAGATGGACATGGGGGAAAAAGAGAAAAATGCAAACCAAACAAAAAGTAAATCTAAAAGCAATAGAAGTTTGAAGTTCTCGTGGACTGCCTGGGGCAGGGTTCTGTTGTATTTTGTGTTTCTTCTAATCTATGCTCAGAAAGAGGTTCTTCAACCTCTGCTTTATACTTGTACAAACAGGACAACCTTGTTTCAGTATAACTGGCACAAATTTCTGTCTCTGGAACAACCTGGAGTTATGCCATGTATGGGAACTTGGTGACATTAGCTGTGTGCTTTAATCAAACCGATATAACACAGTGACAAAATCAAACTTAACAATAAATACTGAATCACCAGTGTCCCTTCACATTTAGTTTCTGTTAATGTTTCCACATGAGAGTTGTTTATGGACTCATATATTGTTGCCATAATTGCCGGCAGTAATATCTGGAATGTCTTTTGCAGAAGACATTTAATAATCACAAAACTTTTACTTTGGTATTAAAATGGATATTTATGTTTCACATTTTTTTTAAATTATTTTTTATTGAGTCATAGCTGTGTACAATAATTCAGTCATGGAGTACAGTGTGCGGGCTTCACATACAATCAGAGATATTTTTATCAACCTGATTGATATAACATTCATGATATTTTCTCATTTA
>CAUYRH010164216.1:0-36836 GCA_963574655.1 Perodicticus potto | reverse complement strand
ACCATTCACCCTCCCTCGATCTGACCTCCCCTCTCTCCTCCTCTCTCCTTCATCTTGGGCCATACTTGTGATCTAGTCTTAATATGAAAGTGTGAGTGATTGTAAATTGGTTTCATAATAGTACTGAGTACATTGGATATTTTTTCTTCCATTCTTGAGATAACTTCACTAAGTAGGATATGTTCCAGCTCCATCCATGTAAATTTAAAAGAGGTGAAGTCTTCATCTTTTTTAAGACTGCATAATATTCCATGGTTTACATATACCACAATTTATTAATCCATTCATGGTTCGATGGGCATTTGGGCTTCTTCCATGACTTGGCTATTATAAATTAAGCTGCAATGAGCAATCTGGTGCAAATATCTTTGTTATAATGTGATTTTTTTGTCTTTTGTATCTACACCTAGTAGAGGAACTGAAGGATCAAATGGCAGGTCTACTTTTAGATCCCTGAGTATTCTCCATACGTCTTTCCAAAAAGGACGTATTATCTTGCACTCCCACCAGCAGTGCAGACACATTCCCTTTTCCCCACATCCACGCCAACATCTGTAGTTGTGGGATTTTGTTATGTGAACCACTCTTACAGGAGTTAGATGATATCTCAAAGTGGTTTTGATTTGCATTTCTCTGATGATTAAAGATGATAAGCATTTTTTCATGTGTCCGTAGGTTATGCACCTATCTTCTTTGGAGAAGCTTCTGTTTCATGTCGCTTACTACAATGAAATGTGATTACTTGTTCTTTTCTTATTAATAAGTTTGAGTTCTCTGTGGATTCTGGTTATCAAACCTTTGTCAGAAGCATAACCTGCAAATATCCTCTCCCATTCTGAGGGCTCTCTGCTTGCTTTACGTACTGTGTTCTTGGCTGTGCAGAAGCTTTTCAATTTGATCAGATCCCAGTAATGTATTTTTGTTGTTGTTTCAATTTTCTGGAGGTCCTCCTCATAAAGTATTCTCCCAGGTCAATTTATTCAAGTGTTTCTCTTGTACTTTCTCCAAAAATCTTTTTTTTTCAATTTTAAGTCGGGGCTGGTTTGAACCCAATATGTGGGGCTGGTGCCCTACTCCTTTGAGCCACAGGTGCTGCCCTGTCCAAGAATCTTTATAGTTTCATGTCTTAAGTGTAAATCTTTTATTCAGTGAGAGTCAATTTTTGTTAATAGTGAAAGGTATGGGTCCAGTTTTAGTCTTCTACAAGAATTGCCAGCCAATTCTCTTAGCACCATTTGTTAAATAGGGAATCTTCCCCCAATTTATATTTTTGATGGGCTTATCAAAGATCAAATGACAATAAGTGTCTGGGTTCATCTCTTGGTTCTCAATTCTGTTCCATTCATCTACCTCTCTATTTTAGTGCCAATACCATGCAGTTTTGATCACTATAGATTTATAGTATAGTTTGAAGTCTGATAGCATGATTCCTCCTGGTTTTTTTTTTTATTTCTGAGTAATGTCTTGGCTATTTGAGGTTTTTTTCTGGTTCCAAATAAAATGAAGTACTATTTTTTCCAGATATTTAAAGTATGATGGTGGTGTTTTGATAGGGATCACATTAAATTTGTAAATTGCTTTGGGTACTATGGACATTTTAACAATGTTGATTATTCCTAGCCATGAGCATGGTATGTTTTTCCATTTGTTAACATCTTCAGCTGTTTCTTTTCTCAAAGTTTTATAATTCTCTTTATAGGAGACCTTTCACATCCTTTGTTAGGTAAATTCCCAAATATTTCATCTTCTTTGGCACAACTGTAAAGGGAATAGAGTCCTTGACTGTTTTTTCGGCTTGACTGTTATTGGTACATATAAAAGCTACTGATTTGTGAGTATTGATTTTGTATCTTGAGACACTACTGTGTTCCTTGATCACTTCTAAGAGTTTTGTGGTTGAGTCCCTGGGGTTTTTCAGGTGTCAAATCATATCATCTGTCAAGAGTGAAATTTGATCTCTGAGTGTTCTCCAAACGTCCTTCCAAAGCGGATGTATTAGTTTGCATTCCCACCTTGCTTTTACATTCTAGCTGAGTATTCAGGAATAGCGAACTCTTCTCCTTTTCTGTGTCGGTGTTAAGGCTTAAGCTACTGCCTCACTCTAACGTTCTTTGCATTCTGTGTGTCTGATAGAAATTATTTTAACGCGATTAAAGTATTTTCAAAAGTGGGAAGGAAAACGCGGCAGGCTCTTTGCTGTAACACAGGTGCTTTGATTTGAACTTGTCTCAGTCACCATTTGCTTTCTTTTTGCTTGCCCCAAATAGCTCCGTTCTCCTTTCCTTGGGGTTCTTGTTTTCTAACTCTTTATTTTTCACTTCAGCGAGTCTTTGGATTTTCTCAAATTTCCAAACATTCCCCATTGGGTGGGGGGGGGGAATGGCTGAATGCATTATCTCGGTATAGTGACTCCCGTAATTATTGTCTACTTTTGTATTTTATTATTTGTTAGTTTTAAAATTTATTATCTCATTTACGGGTTCAGAAAATCAGAGATTCCTGTGCTCTTTCCTTAGTATTCCTTAATAGTTTTTAAAACATCTTATGTCCGTTTCTGGTTCCTAATGTTTTTGCTGCCTGTTTGTACACTCAGAGGCTGAGTTTTGCTCTGTCGCTGGAGCTGCAATGCGGTGTCACACTCAAACCTCACTGCAGCCTCGCATTCCTAGCCTCAAGGGAGCCCTCATTTGATTCAGATATTGGCATTTCCAAAAGCTTATGGGAAAAACAAAGAGGAAGAGTAAAATTGGGCATCCTTTCCTCCCATCAGTTCCTCTGAATAAGACAGAGTAACATTAAGCTTCAGATGACCACTGCCGTGCCCAGAATAAATGGTGGTTACTTCCAATTCTTGTACTATAGATGAAAAAGCCACATGGCTTAGTTTCTCATTAGGAGATTATTTAAGATTGTTTATCTTGTACCTAAGGTTGTTAAAATAATGTCACTCGGTGATTAAATTGTGCAATAGCGCAAGGATTAAGGGTCTAATTGCTTTTAAAAGTAATGACGAATGCTTCATTATTTTTTACTTGCTTAATACATGCTAGTTTATAATGTTCTATCTAAACTGCTCATGCTCTTGAACTGTGCATTAGGTAATGTACTTACACACCATTTCTATTGTCCATTAATACCCTAAGCTAACAGCTTCCATAACATCCTGTGTATTTCATCACAGGAAAGTGATATCACCTTCTGGAAGCTAAGTTTCCACACCTTCAAAAACAAAGGTAATCGTATACTTTTTACAATCATCAGGAAACAATAAAAAGGTAGTTGGCTTTATTTATTTTTATTTTTGTTTATTTTTTTTTTTTTTTGAGACAGAGACTCACTCTGTCACCCTGGGTAGAGTGCCACGGCACCATCATAGCTCACAGCAACCTCATACTCTTGGGCTTGAGCAATCTTTTTGCCTCAGTTTCCTGAGTAGCTGGGATTATAGGCACCTGCCACAATATCCAGCTACTATTTTTAGTAGGGGGGGGGTCTCACTGTTGCTCAGGTTGGTCTCAAACTCCTGTGCTCAAGCAATCCATTGGTCTTGGCCTTCCAGAGTGCTAGGATTACAGGCTTGAGTCACGGCGCCTGCTCAGTAGATGCATTTGTAAACGCAAACGGCAGGTAGGTGAACGGCAGTCACAGGCAACAGAATAGTTTGCAAGTTTGTTCTCGTGTTGCTAAAGAAGAAGAAAGAAGAAAAAATGAGGCCCCCAAAGAAGGAAAATGATGTGAATGGTTAACCGTGTTTGGCGTCACTGATCTGTGAGTGGCGTTGGAAGCAGGGAACTGTTCTAGCTGTTGGGTTAGGGGAGGATGTATATTAGAGTAAATCAGATTAAGCATGGTTTCAAAAGAGACTTGCAGTAAAATAATTTTTTTAGTTTTTTACTTTTTTAATTTATTGCTTCAGGGTCATTGAGGGTACAAAGAATTAGCTTACACTGATTGCATTTGTTAAGTAAAGTCCGTCTTGTAATTGTGTCCTGCCCCCAAGAGCTGTGTCATATACCGTGATCCCCCAGCCTCCTTCTTCCTCCCCTCTTCCCCCTCCCTCTTTCCCCTGCCCTCCACCTTGAATTGATTTGAGTTTTCTCTTATGTAGGTATGTATGAGATCGTCTACTGGCTTAAAATTAGAATTGAGGACTTTGGATTCTTGCTTCTCCATTCTTGTGATACTTTACGAAAAAGAATGTGTTCCAACTCTATTTAGGTTGATGAACAAGCTGTATATGTATGTACCATGGAATACTGTTCAGCAGTAAAATAATTTTGAAAAGACATGGTGAAGAGTCAGAACTGAGCACACATTCAAGGCAAGATGACAAAGATGGTATAAAAATGCTCTTATTCCTTTGTGCTTTCCCCTCCCAGTCTCCCTTTATGATAAGCTCCATAATCATCTCGTATAACAGTTAAAAGAAAAGCCAGCTATGGGAATTCAAAATGTCTTTTTTCTTCCTGCTCAAGGCATTGGGTGCACCTCATCCTTCACTCACCCAGTGTTTAAACTTGGACAAGTTACTTAGAGTCGTAACCTTCTGGAAACAAGGATAGAATAAGATCCTAACCAGTAGAATTATTTTGAGAATTGAAGGAAGGTAAGACACATAAAGAGAGAAGTACAAAGTTCCTGACTGCAGGTGAATAAAACACAAGACAAAGTGGTGTATCCTGTAAGCTTGGTCATTAATAGCTCTTTTTTCCCCCCACTTACACTGCAGATCAGAACCTATTGGTGAGTCATGAAATAAATTCAGTGGGTTGTAACCAGACTCTTTTCTTTCTAAAAAAGCAATATAACAGAAAATATCATAGGACTAATTATTTTTAGTTTTTCTTTGTGTGCATGTGTGTGTTGCTGTTCCCTTTCACTTGCTATAGGTTATAATGAAAAAATTGAAAGCCACCTGTCTCAATATTGCAGGTGAGATTGGTAAAGTTGCTGGGTAGGCTTGAGGGGCAAAAGCTATAGTGTGAAGTGAGCACCTTGGATAGTGCTGAAATAAGCTCCAAATTCTGTTGGAATTTGGCCAACAGAAACTCAGGCTATTTGATCTAAAGTTAGCCACAAGAATGGTATGCTTTCAGAGTGGACCTATGTTGATTTTACAGTGATAGAACTAAATTGACATCCATGTTTTGCCTTAATCCTCAAAAATCTCCTTATATGTAATTCCTGTGGGTTGTAATCTGTATTTTCTGTGGATAGCAACCCACATATATCCAAGATGATATTCAGACCCATAGTTGAATAAATAGGTGTGTCAGGGTTGGCTATCCCTTGGGTTTCATGAGTTTGCCTTCCAAAGGTGTCTTTCTATTCTGGAGTACTTTCGGGAAGCAGTCTGTGCCCAGGTGCTACACTGCCTTCAAAACAGTCCGTCTACTTGGATCCATACACATTTTAGCAAGTCAATGAGATGTTATGGAGAAGTACTTGACTTAAGTACGTGGAAAAGGTGGTTGGTTTCCAGCTCTGTCACTTATTAGCTTTCTAACCTTAAAATAATTACTTAAACTGCCTGAAATCTTAGCTTTAAGATTTATTAATTGGGCTTATTAATATATATACCCTACTTAATTGGCACATTATTGGGGAAAATGAGATGCAACCCATAAAAGCATTTCATAAAAGGTAAAGATACTCAGCAATAGTGTCATATCACCCAAATAGATTTTACAATTTCATGTTTTATACATACTTGTAAAGTTAAAGTGTTTTCCATAAGATAAATTAAATTCAGACCTAATTTATAGGAAAGATAGGAAACTATTTTGAAAGGAGACTTTCTCTGGAGAAACAGAACCAGTAAGAGCTATATCTGTATCTACATTTAGAAGGAGATTTATTATAAGGGATTGACTTATGCTGTTGTGGAGGCCGAGGAGTCCCCAGGATCTGCTGTCTGTAAAGTAGAGGCCTGGGAAAGATGGTGGTATAAACTCTACTCCGAGCCCACAGGGCTGAGAACCAGGAGTGCTGACGGGCTAAGTCCCAGCCAAGTGCAAGGGTGGAAGACGGTTGTTTCAGCCCACAGTCAGGGAGTGTTCATTCCACCATCCCCAACTGTTTGGTTCCCTTCGGGTCCTCACTACCCTTTACTTCTCTTTTCTCCAATCTGAGATATCTCTGTGTTCCTTCCACAGGCTGAATAATGTGGGAAAAATATTCTTATTCCCTTGTGCTTTCCTCTCACAGTCTCCCTTATGATAAGCTCCATAATCATCTCGTTTAACAGTTAAAAGAAAAGCCAGCTACTGGAATTCAAAATGTCTTTTTTTTTCCTGCTCAAGGCATTGGGTGCCCCATCCATCACTCACCCAGTGTTTAAACTTGGACTTGTTACTCAGAGTCACAACCTTCTGGAAACAAGGACAGAATGAGCATCTAATCAGTAGAATTATTTCGAGAATTGAAGGAAGGTGACATACATAAAGGGTGAAGTACAGAGTTCCTGACTATCGTTATCTTTCAAGAAAGATGAGCAGTTGACTTGGATGCCTTTAACATTCCTAAGGGGTATTTAGAAGAAATAGTGCAAAGGAACTAAACTTGAAAGAGTTTTAAATCCAAAATTTGCGCCAGAGAAAACACAATGAATTCTTGGCATTTGAAGTTGTAAACTTTAAATTTTTTTTTTTGTTTTTGAGACAGAGTCTCAAGCTGTCACCCTGGGTAGAGTGCTGTGCTGTCACAGTTCACAGCAACCTTAAACTCTTGGGATTAAGTGATTCTTTTGCCTCAGCCTCCCAAGTAGCTGGAACTACAGGCGCCATCCATGCTATTTTTGGTTATAGTTGTCATTGTTGTTTGGCAGGCCCGGGCTGGATTCAAACCTGTCAGCTCTGGTGTATGTGGATGGCGCCTTAGCCACTTGAGCTACAGGCGCTGAGCCATAGTGATGTGAGTACAGCGTGAAATGTGATATGTGATTCTGTATTGCCATGAATTATAAAGCACCAGCACTGTGAGTATACAAGGGCGAGTCACTTAGATAATTAATTGAACTTGTCGTCAATGGTGCTCCGTAACAGCACCTCAAAACAAACTTGCTTTTTTTAATGCATTATCACATGCGGTGTTTTTGGACTTCATTGAGGCTGTCAAGGTATATCATTTAGGCCAAAGGTCTAGAGTTGTTATATAGGTTGTGTGTGTTAGTCACTGTTCTACTTTGTGAAATCGGAAGACGATTTTCTCCTCTTTGACTCAGTTCAGCAAGCTCATGATGGAAAGAAAGAGAAATACTTGCCTTATTACAGAGTTAATTGGCAGTAGAAAATGCATTAAGATCCTTGGATATAATGTTTAAAAATAATTAAAAAGAAATTATCATCATATTAATATATTTCTATAACAATGTTCTTTGATTATCCTTAACTTAATTATTGTACTTGATGGTGTCTTAAATATACATTCATGATATAAGACATGATTACGGTCTCCCAAAGTTTGTTTCTATTATCTTCTTATCCACCGCATTTTTGTTAATTAAACTTTTTATTGCATTTCCATTGCCCAGACATAAAAATAATTTCAGATTATTATACTAAACATTCATTACAATATAAGGATTTTTGAATTATGATATATTTAAAACATCTCTGCAACTGTCTTTCCAACCTATAATTACTTAATCCCACCTATAACTATGGGACCGATTTTAATATGTAAACCATAAATGAAAATTGCTTTATTCTCTAAAATTTAATTTTCTTCCGTACTCCAAGCAATTAAATCAAAAAGCAGAGGTGCTACTTGCACCTGTGATTTTAGTTGCCAAATTGGAACTTCCCATATTGCAAATTAGTTCATCATCAATGCAGTAGGTCAGTAAACAAATAGGTTGTTTAGTATTTTAACAGAACTACTGTTGCATGACTCGAAAGATAGTAATGAAATTTGAGTGTGTGAAATAACTTGTTTTTGTGGGATCTGCCATTTTTTGGAAATGATGAGGTGAGTAAATGTGGCTTCAAGGCCACATGTGAACCCCCAGGTCCCCAAGTGCAGCCCTCAACTGAATCCAGACTTCACAGTACAAACCCCTTTATTGAAAATATTTGTTTAGTAAAATTTGGATTCAGTCAAAAGGCTGCACTCAAGGATCCAGAAGGCCACATGTGTCCCCAAGGACACAAGTTTCCCACATAATGTGGCCTGATTATAGCTCCTCAAATTCCTAGGCTCAAGCAATCCTCCCATTTCAGCTTCCTGAGTAACTAGGAATACAGGTGCATACAAGCATGCCCAGTAGATCTTTAATTTTTTTTATAGAGATGGGGTCTTGCTATGTTATCTAGTTTGGTCTCCAACTCCTGGAATTGAGTGATCCTCCCCAATTTGACCTCCCAAAATTCTGGGAGCCACTGCATTTATCCAAGGTCAGGTCTTTTAACCACCCTACTGGAATCACATTTTTAAAAATTTAATTGAGAAATGTATCATAATACGGAAGAGCATACAACATAAATGTAAAATTTGAAGAAGATTAATAAACAAGCCTTCATGCACCATTCAGATTAAGAATTAGAATATTACCAGCACTTTAGAAATCTCTTTGCTAAACTATAATTATGTGCTTCTTCCAATCTCAAGAGGACCACTAATTTGCATGTATGCAATTATCATGCCAGTTTTCTTTAAGAATTCCCCATCTGAGTATAGGGGATTTAATGATAATATGTCTAATTTTAAAAAAGCAATAGTAAGCACAAACCTAGGTGTGTAAAGACAATATTAACATTATTAGATAAAGGCTCCCAGAAGAAAATTTTATACAACTTTGAAGGTATAAGAGCCCCTCTGTAATAAATAAGGTTATATGGTGAGTATTTGGTTGGAGGGTGGGATTTTGGCATTGGGCCAAATCCTGGAAGTCCTGTAAACAAATAGTGTCTCCTTTCTCCTTCTGAGCTTACTGTGTCTTTCCTACCTCTCCTCTTAGAAACAGGTTATTACAAAACACATGTGGGATGGTGTGAAAATGAATGTGTGTTCTTGGCTTATCTAGATGGGAAGAAGGCAGGGAGATAACAGCAAGAAATTCATCAGTTCAAGATGTATGTATTAAATACACATAATATGTATAGTATGTATGGAATACTGCTCAGTCTTAAAAACGTACGGATGCATGCTACGATACGGAAGAAACTGGGAGACTTACTCTACGCGAGAGAAGATAGACATAAAGGGTCACGTGTGTGATTGGAATTCTATGACACATCTAGAATAGATAAATCTGTAGAGTCAGAACACAGATTGGTGGTTGTCAGGGGCTGGAGGGAATAAGGAGAAGTTGTTTAATAGGTAAGGAATTTTACTTAGGACTGACAACCATTTTTGGAACTCGAAGTGGTTCTACAACCCTGTAAATGGACAGAATGACACAAAATCATTGACTTTAAAATGGTTATCTTTTTGTTTTGTGAATTTCACCTCCACAGTTGATTACAAATAATGAATTATATTTTTGATGGTCAGAGATGAGCACTACTGCCTGACCCTATTACTGTTCTGATCCCAGTTCACGGACCCCATACCCTTTCCTTAGTGTCCTTTTGAATATTCAGTCCACGCAGCTCCTGGGACAATTCTAATTGAAATCGAGTTTGGAACACTGCAGGACCTCCGATGAATTTTTACAAACCAGCTGGATGACACGATTGAGCTTCTCAGGTATGTTAGTTTGAGTCCTTGGCAGACAAGTGCTCCTGTGTTCATATCATTTAGTCTATTAGCTTGTTATACTTTCTAGAATTCTGTCTTGGTTTTTTCTGCTTAATATTTGAGTCCTTAAGTACATCAGAGCATGTATTATATGCAGATCATTTCAGTGGGAACAAAGTACCTTTGATAACTCCAGGTATATCGCTTATGCTGTGCTAGGGGAGCTGGTGTCTATATGCCCAGTACTGATGACCTGGACGGAGAATGCTGCTTCCAAGTGAAGACAGTGTCTCTGGATGACAGAGTCCTTTACTTGCACTGGGCCAAATGTCTTTGGAACCTATTTCTTTTATAGCCAGAATTTTCTGTAAGATACGTGTCTGTTATCCAAGGGCCACCCTGCTTGGCATCCACCTTTTCCCCTCCACGGTATTCTGCTAAGATTTCAGTACACTTCAAAGCTGTGCCTTCTCAATTGTGTACTTGGGTAAATGATTTAGACAAAACTAAACAATAATGTAGATGCTGCTAGTATTTATTAGTGATGGTCTGAGTAACTAAAGTACATCTTTTTCTTATTTTTGATTAGACTGGCTACTCACAAATATTCAACTACTTATTGATATAAAATTATTTTATCACAAATGAATGTCCAGAAAATAGTATTGGAATGATGGATACTTTGAACATAAACATTTAAAGAACTATTTTGCACTAATTTTATTCCTTTATTTAATAGTAGTATTTGCTGGAATGTTCTTCCCAGTAATAACCTAGTGTTGGCTGTTTCTTTGTTCTAGCATTATTTTCCGAGCCACTCTAATTAATTCCATATAAAGATAAAAACGATTCAAATTTTGGAAACATCTATCACTTATGTTCTGAGTTTTCTTTCATTCACATTGGTACGGGTCTGTCTCAGAAACTGATGGGTCAAGAAGATAAAGAATGTGAAGCAACAGAATTATAGAGAAAGGAAAACAAGTCATGTTTTATCTAACATGCATGTGGCCTAGATTATTCTCAAAAAATTAAGTACCATTTCCAAAAATGAAGCATTTGCTACAATGCAATGAAAGGCATTTTTAAAATTGCTGATAATTTATTATATACCACTCTCTCTACCAGCACAAGCATACATTTAGAAATCAGTAATAAAAATATAGCATATTCCTCGCCCCCAAACAACAACAAAGTCTTTTGTAAACAAAAGTCAACATGCTTTTAAGTTATTTATAAAGTCAATAAAGAAATTATAATAACATTTACAAAGTATTAGAATGGATAATATAAATCCTTCAAGCTAAAGCTTGTAAGGTGAAGCGTGTGATGCATAACTTTTATTACATTTAATAGAAAATAATATAGAAAAAAGTCAACAAGTTAAGGGAAAAATTGATAAATTCAAATTGAATATAAGTAAGCGTAGAAATAAAGACAGTGAAAAAATCATGAAAATAAAAATAACAGAAAGCAGTTTCCTTGGAAATATAAATAAATGGAAAATAAAGCACTTCTCTAAGAACAATGATAAAATGACTAAAAAATATTAATACTGAAAAGGAAGGCATAATTAGGGATACAGTAAACATTAAAAGAAAAAATTCTAGAATGAAATTTATGCTATATTTAAACTCTAGTTTCTAGAAAACTAAGAATTTACCAAGAAGAAAAATAAATATCTAAGTAGCTATTAAAGAAAGGGAATAACTGGTCAAAAAGCTGTCATTAGCTTAAAACCAGTTCCAAGTCAATGTTACTAATCTTCAATACACATTTTAACAATCTTCTACATTTACATTTAACAGTCATCAATATAATATATATTTTACTCCTATCCTATACAGCTTGTTTCAAACAGAAAAAAAGAAATGTTACTCAAAGACAGCACAGAAAGGGAATATTTCACATAAAATACAATCTACATTATAAGTAAACATTAGAAAGCAGAAACTAACAATGTATGAAAAAATACATGACTACCAAATGGGACTTAACCCAGGAATGAAAGTCAGCTTTTATACTGGGAAACGAAGAGGAATTTAACATTAATCAATGAACATAGGCAGGCCATGTGATAATTTTCCTAAAATTTCTGTTTTAGGAAAACATTACATTTTAACTTGCATTCTTGGTTTAAAAAGAAAAACCAAAGCAAGCGAAAAATAAATGGTTATATGTTTAATCTAGTAAAGCACGTATTCTGGAAACATACTAATTAGTGAAATATTAGTGAAAAATCTGAGAACCATACTAAGATGCCCATCCTCATCATTTTATCCTTTCATTTCTAAGACTTTGCATGTTTCTCTTTTTTTATCAGCTAGAACTTCCTTCTGAAACTCCTACTCTTGCTTGGTAGATGTTATTCTTTCTTCCATACCTCTGACAATTTAAAAATACTCATTTTAAAACCCTTTTGAGATGTTGATATTATCTCTAGTTCCTTACATGTGGTTTCTTGTATCGTTGGGTCCTTCCTCTTACATTCTAGATGCTGGAATTTCTCATATGCTGTTTTATGATTCCTTGTGAGCTCACTTTCCATGGGAATTGTTTTCTGTTGGACAGGTTTGTATAGTCTTGCTTTAAAAGTAGTTTCATGCTTTATCTAGGACATGCAAAATTTATAGGTCCTAAACTAGGTTTTTATGTCATATTTAAACAATGATCATGATATATTGAAAATTAATCTGTGGGTTAAATCGCCCTCTTCACTGTAAAGAGTCCTGGCTTTGAGATGGTTTTGGGCACTGTTCTGTTCTTGACCAGCTGCAAAACCTTTGATCTGGACTCTGAAGTTGCACATATTCTGGAGTTCCTGTTTGTAAAAACAAACGAACAAAACAAAACAAAACAACCAGTGGCTTGCTGGATCCCAGACTTACAGAGCTCAATTCAATCCTTCTTCCTTCTTTTGTGTTCAATCTACAACTCACATTTCCAGAAACTTCACATTTCCAGTCCCGTGGCCTTGGCCTCACTATGGGTCATGAAATTTGAGCTTCTATTTACTGATTTGACATTTTCTTTCCAAATTTCTGATGTCTGGAAATTTCCTTTCTTGGATTCCAACTAAATTGTTTTAAATATGGGTATAGCATATAATTACAATAATATATAACGTATATATAATATACTTATTCATATGAGTATAAATTCATGTAAGTATATTGTGTGTTTCCATGTGTTTGGAGCAAATGAAGAGTTTACCTAAAAGCTTGATTTTACACTTTGTCCGAGAACTGATGGAATTACCTTTTCAAGTTACACATCTTTTTTTTATATGATGTTTTATTGATAATTTTTTAGTCTATGATGCTTTATTGATAATTTTTTAAACTTTTAATTATTATGGGTACTAAGGAAGACTTCAAAGTAGAATACTGTTCACTTTTATTCTATCCAATTGTCTCATGACTTAGAAAGACATTGACTACAATTTTGCTAACACTGAACTTGAAGAAGGTTATGGTTGTCATTTGCAATAACGTTGGTGCACCTGGAGGATCTTACACTAAGCATAATAAGCCAAGAACAGAAAGACAAATATGGCATGGTCTCACTTATATGTAGAATCCAAAAATGTTGAACTCATAAAAACAGAAAGTAGAATGGTGGTGACCAGGGCCTGAGGGAGGGGACGGGGAAATGTTAGTCCAAGGGTACAAAGTTTCAGTTGGACAGGAGGAGGGGGTTCTGGAGACAGCACAGAGCATGGCAATTATAGTTATAAATATTGTACCATACACTTAAAATTTGCTAAGGGAGTCTTCTTAAATGCTCTCACCACAAAGAAATGATAAGTAGGTGAGGCGCTAATATGCTAATTAGGGTGAGTTAATAATTTCACAATGTCCACAAGATGTCACATTTAAACCCTAAACATACACAATTTTGTCAATCATACCCTTAGTAAACCTGGGGAAAATGTATACAACGTATTTTCAATCTGAAACCATAAAATCATTTTATGATGTTTTTCCTGATGAATCATGCTGGTAATGTCATCTGAGAATAAAGTTTGTGCAATTTGTTGGTGAATTTGTGCAGGTTTCTGATGGTCACAGGTTTGGGATGGGCTGTAGGTTTTTACTTCTCTCTTGAGAACTTTTATATGAACTTGGATCACGTCTACATCAGCAAGGCAGTTATCTAATAAATTTAGTACAAAATGTGGTCGTTGAATTGTCTAAATTGACTTTCTAGACTGTCCAGATGATCGCTCAAGCCTCTGAATTATTGACAGTTTAGATGTGAGTTTATGATAATAGCATATTTTATTGCCTATTTCTGAGAGATTAAAGTCCTGGCTTTCCTGCACAGATATGCATCAGATATTATCTCACTGAATGACCTTAGAGGCCCGTTCTGACCAACCCGAATTGATCACAAATTTCAAGGAATAAAGGGAAGATTAGGAAAAGGGAATATTTTTCATTAACTCCTGAAATAGTGCAGAACTCCTTATGAACACAATTTCCTCATGTATGTTTTTCAGAAGATTCATACAGTCTGCTATGCTGTGAACACTTAGAAAACTTCTAATTTTTATACTTCCAATAAAAAAAACCTTTCTCATGTAGGTTGTATCATTTGCATTCAACGATCATTATTCCTAGCCAATATCCTTCTTTATTACACAAGATTACAGAAATCTGTGGAAACAGGGTACTCAAAAGAAGGAAATGATGTGTATTTTACGCACATTTCTAATATTCAGGTATACAGAACTGTGCTTACATTTGTGTACATACAGTCAGCATTATTTTAACAAGGACAGAAAGGTATGAACCCTTTCCTTTCTCTTCTACCCTTACTGATATAAACTTTCCCCTGTGCTTTAGGCTTCTGGGTAACCAATTAGCATTGTTAACCACGTCAGTCACTTTCCATCAAAATTTGATAATTCACGCTGCTGCAAAATGACCCCCAGCCCATCCTCCTTCGTGTATTGCTAAAGGATAATTTTTAAATGCTCTCGGGTCTTGATTTTTAAAAGGCGTTTGCTAAAACAAAATCTGTTTTGATCTTTAGTTAAGCAACGTAGGAGTCGGCCTCCACCTACGGGCTGGTTCATCACCTCCAGTTGGAAGCCAGCCCTCTCCCCAGAACCCCTGCAGAGGCTCCAGGAGGAAGCCTGCCAATCCGCTTGCACATCAGACACATTACTTTATAAAAATCATGTTAAATGGCTATTGGAGAGTGCCAGGGGAAGAGAAGGAAATGACCCTCTGAGCCCCCTTCCAAAGTCAGCACCATCCAGAGAGTGGCAACACACCTCTGGCCACAGAAGCTTTATTGGCAATTCTGATGTCCAAAGGTATTTTGTTGAAAAGATTTCATACTGTGTAGGTTGAATGTAAGAATACTTAAGGCAATTTTTTCTTAGATTGATTTCTAATATTCAGCATTGGTCATACTCAGGCAGAGTGAAGGACAGAATGCAAATTAATGTGCATTTCTTTTATTTCCAAACACTGTAAGAAATTGATTCTGCCAATTTCAACTATGTTGAAGATTCAACTTGTTTTCTAAGAAACTAAAATGAGTATCTTTCCCGGAAGATGTTTTTCTCTATGCATTTTATTTTGTGAAACATATTTTTCTGTGTTGGCTAACACCTAAGGAACATCCAGAAATTGTACTCTAGAGTTGATTTGCACAGGTGCAAGAATTTCTACCTTTTTATCACTTAGCCGTAGCATAGACTCAATTTGTTTCTTTTAAATCTTACAGTTGGGGGTAGACTCAGGGGACTTCATGTTGCTCCTGTCCGTTCCTACGTCTAGCAAGTCTGCTACTTTATAAATCTGCTTGCTGTCTGCCCTCTTCTCGGGAGAGACAAGCACTGAAGTGGTTTGGTTTGGGAATATTATCATTGGTTATTAACGTGTTTAAGTTTTCCGCACCTAATTTAAGAAGATAATTATAAAATATCATCTCAGGCTAATAAAAACGTACAATACACATTAAGTCAAGTTTTATTCAAGTCTTTAGCAGCCTTGAATTTCTTCCAGGTCTTTTTAGGGGAAATTTTCACCCCTAGGGTTGAGGAACTTGGCAGGGAACACCCATTAAGTGTGACGAGGGCTCGATTCCCAGTACACAGCAATGAGATCTTGCCCTTCAAAAATTCTCTTTGATTTTACTTCAATAGGTTGGAAAAAAAATTGTGCTTGTGTTTTTGTCCCTTTTGTGATGGGATAAGACATCAAGTATGTGTGTCCCATAGGTACATGGCATTAATCGGTTATCGTGTTCTTATATGGCAATGTTGAGGCCTCCACAGCTGGTGTTGTGACACAGCAAAACCCACTGGTATATAAAGGTATATCATTAAGCTATCAAAAATGGGGCAGATATTTCTTTTTGACAATTTATTATGGAGCCCCTGGACCTCCAGGCCTCCTGCTCCTTGAGCAGGTAGTATCATGGGTAGGTAGAATTCTCAAGGGAAAAGGGGATTCAGTAAATGGAAGATCAGGAGCAAGTTGACGGACCTCTGAGGGTTTAATCCTACATGTAGAATTTCATTACGGGAAGGCCTGTTGTTCTGTCAGCTTCAATTTTAGCAGCTCTGTGACAAACCACTCTACCTGTGTTCTGAGATCATATTTCTAAGATGGAGATTTACAATTAATTTTGTAAAAGTAATGTTAAATGGCTATTGGAGACATTAATAATAATAATGGTAGTAATAAAATCTGGAAAGGACTTTATCCAGAAGAGGTCAGGGGAGTGGACCTGCCTTGGTAGGTCCCAGAAACAACCCGTGATCCAAGGGATTGGGGGGTGATGTAACTAAAGTTATGGAACTTTGAAGAGGGGTGATATTTTTTTAAAAATCAGAAAGCATAATAATCATAATTTGGGAGTTTGCCAAAATTTCTACTTATATTCTGTTCTGGGAATGTAAGAACCGGCAGGTAAAGGCCTCAGGAAAAAAAAAAAAAAAAGGAGAGAGAGATAGCAAGAATCTTTATTTCATCATTTCATCTTTTCCTATGAAATCATCATGCTTGTAGTTTTTTTTTTTGTATTATTTTTAAAGAGGATACCTAGATTGCCAGATGAGGGATCAACAAAGCAAATAAGTGAATATAAATGTAAATATTTAAAATTTATATTTGCATGGGGAAATAGAAAGGGTATCAAAAGTTTCTGTATTGATATTATTTCCCCTATATTGTTGATGCTTGAAATTATGACTTCAATATACTTGTTTTGGCTCAAAGGACTTGTTGTATGTTTGAATGTAGATCCACCTGCTATAGGGGAGAACATCTTATTTGTAAAGGCAATTTTTACCATGAAGGACTGCGTCCGTCCTCTTCTCTGGCTTAAGGCATTATTTCAGATTCAGATTCAAGACTGTGTTTTGTGTTTGTCACTATGCTACACACTTTCCTGTATTTTATCTGCTTTGATCTTCGTGCACACATGTAAAACCCCTGTAACTCTGGCATAGTTGTGTTCACAGTAGAGTTTAGAAACCAAATGCTTGACCCTGCCCCCGAGGTGGCTGACCTGCCTGCTGCTCCACTGGCCGTCCATCTTTTGTCCCTCTCGTGGCCCATTGTCTCTGGGGATACTTCAATGAGTCACTAATTAGTCTGACAGGTTAAGTTAAGATTAACTTAAGATTCTAGCAGCTGGATTTTGATTAGTTTGATAGCTCTCAGAGGTAAAATTTGAGTTTTGTTATGTTTTTTTTTTTGAGACAGAGCCTCAAGCTGTCACCTGGATAGAGTGCTGTGGCTTCACAGCCCACAGCAACCTCCAATTCCTGGGCTCAAGCGAGTCTCCTGCCCCTGCTTCCCAAGTAGCTGGGACTACAGGCGCCCGCCACAACGCCCCGGCCATTTTTTGGTTGCAGCCGTCATTGTTGTTTGGAGGGCCCGGGCTGGATTCGAACCCACCAGCTCAGGTGTACGTGGCTGGCGCCTTAGCCCGCTGAGCCATGGGCGCTGAGCCTAAAATTTGAGTTTTGATAATTATTTTCTTTAATACTTTACTGTGAATTAGATGACAAATTGGAAAACCAATGGAAATGAATTAGTGTGCAGTTGGGGCCATCTTGATGTATAAAAGTTGGCCAGTTCTCTACAGAGGTATCTATTCTTCCTTATTAGTGATGCAATCTTGATTTGTGGCTTAGCAAAAGGCTGTGTTCCTCAGCTTCCCTTGCAAGAAGATGGCTGTGCCCTGCTAATGAGACATAAGCGCAAGTGCACGGGGCATGGAGGGATGTCTCCTTAAAGGAATGGTGGCAGGTGGCATGAATTTGAAGAACAGGCCTTTCTAGTTCCTACTGCTAAGCATCAAAGGAGTCTGGAGAAGGCAACTGAAGGCTTTAGGCAACTTCTATTTATTTAGTTATGATGTTACCAAAGGTAAAACTCTAACTGGAGAGCAATATTGGAAGCTCCTGGCACCTGCCATCCACATGGTCCCCAGAAGAACAAAATGGCTAGAGTGATCAGATGTGCACAGGGGCCGGTGGCTGGCAGCCCTTATTGGGATGCAAGTTCACTATGCCTACCCCACTTCCATAGCCGCTGAACCCCTAAGATGTACTCTGCCCTGGGTTTTACACCCAGGGGGAGACTGGAATCAATGGGATAAAATGTTGCAGGGCATCTTGCCTCAGAGGGAACGAGAACAGAGCCAGGGCTGTTCTCTTTATCTCTAAATATTGCCTTCCCAGCATGTTAAGTTATTTTTGAGTACTACAAGGGAGAAATGGGGTAGGGGAAGCTGGATTTTAACAGCCCAGGTATTGCAGCCTCTGAGGGGGCTTGCATGAGATCTCTGATTGAAGGGCTATGCTTTCACATAGGGCAGAGAGTAACTTTTTTTTTTTTTGGCCAGGGCTGGGTTTGAACCCGCCACCTCTGGCATATGGGGCTGGCGCCTACTCCTTTGAGCCACAGGTGCCACCCAGCAACTGTTTTTTTGAAGTAAGGAGAGAGAGAGAAAGAGAGAGAAAAGAAAATGAGTGATAGGGCCAGAATTGTAAAATTATTGTTATATTGTTATATCCCGATCAATGTTCAGATCTTCACAGGCCTGGCTGGGAAACAAACTGTGCCAGGTTACTAAATTTTAAACAAGTTCTCCAGGAGAAAACCAATGCTCTGGCAGTTACTTGAAAGCCGGTTTTTATTTGTTAATATAACAGTTCAGCTGGCTCTAGGTACAGAAACTTTTTGACATGGGTTGAGAGGAGATTTCTAAAAGTTCTGGACACTGAGAGATTCTTTCCTAACATTCAAGGGCCATCTAGACGCAACTTAATCCTTTGAGGAACTGTTGCCCATTGTTTTCCAGCAAATCCTAAGAGCTACACCCGTATTCTGGCTCATTCAAAGCAATGGATTTTTTGCTCTTGTCAGCAGAAGATAAAATTTATTATGACAAACCATGCATGGTTGTAAAGTGTGGAGTTTAAAGCCTTGCCAGTAAAAGAGATAAAGAGACGGGGCACCATAATAGTGTCATAGAGCCATAACTGACTTGCTGGGGATCTGGAGCCGTCACTCAATCTCTCCGAGCCTTCATTTCCTCATCTGTAGAAGGGGAGAATAGTAATTTCTCTCGCTTTTGTTGTGAGGACTAAAGAAGATCATATACATATGGTTTCCATCCATATGTATAGCTCCTAATAATAAGAGCTGGAAAGCGCCTAATAATAAGATTAGCTACAAAGAATGCTTGTACCGAGGAACTTAGTGGGACCGGAGGCTTGTAAACTCCCAGCAAGTCCTCAGAGTGAACTCAAGGCTCTGAAAGCTTTTCAGGTCCTCAGATTCCCAGGGGAGGGTATGATGTGGGCAAAGATGATTACAGTGTTTTTCTTTCTTAGACTTATTTTCCTAGAAGATATTTCTGGAGGATGATGAGAGTCTTTGTAATTTTCAACCTTTAAAAATCAATTATTCCTGAGTTATTTTTGCATTTATGAAAAGCCCCAAATTAATTTCTACGGAATTTTCTTTTCTATGATGAAGGAAGAGGTCAGCTGGTAAAGAAAACGCTGTTCTAACGACACTGGGCATTGCCCCTCAGAGTTCTAATTGCCTTAATTCTCTGTAATTCAATTCTGAGAACTAGCATCTTTTCATACAGTCTTAAAAATCTCAGCTTCTTAATAGACGCATGAATTACAATACGCTAATATGCAATTCACGTTGCAGGGTTTCCATGGCATAATGCTGCTTGAAGAAAGCCAGAATATCCAGAAGCCCTGCTCCCAAATGTTCTTCATTCCTGCAAAACACACAAAGACGAACCCTCAGGGCACACCTAAGGTGAAGTCCGTTTCTCACTGAATATACACAACCTCTCTGCCCCGGCATCTACATTTCCTCGTGCACCTTAGGAAATCACCGACAGATAAATTTGAACCAGAGTCTAGAGGTAAACGATGCCACAGTCTATTACCCGAGTCGCTATCTCCCCAATAGCTTCCACCTCTCTTTTCTTTTTTTCCCAAAGAGTACATCTTTGGAAATGGACAATATTCAGTGAACAGGACTCATAAATCAAATCATTATCATTAATAATCAAAGTGAGATGTCGTGAGAAATAGCAAATTAATCACAGCTGGCAGGTGAAGCTGCTTCCTGCATGTGCTTCCTGCATACTAAAGGGAGCAGAATTTTTCCCAGTGGGTTTTATTTTTTAATTTATATTCTTAGTGAACACTGCCCTTTTTGACTGGAGCTATGTCCAAACCCAACTTTTCATACTCCTAATATGACTGATTTCGTTTAATAAAACTGATTTTCAGAACCACTTTTGTTCTGGAAACAAGATAGATTATGATTTGATGTATTTTGTTAGGATTTATATGCTTTTCTGGTGAAATTGAAAGAAAAACCTAAATATATTATCTTCTCTTCTTATGATAGTTTTCTTCATAAGGTAAATAACAATATATTGTTATAAACAATAACAATAGGATAAATAACAATAGTTCATGAATTTTGAGATTCTTATTTCTCCAGGGAAGGGAGGAGAGAAGAATCTTGTTTTTCTTATAAAGTAAAATCTACATCCTTTAAAAGAGAGAAAGTGAAGTAGTAAGGGTTACATTTCTGTCATGTCATGTAGAAATTCTGGGTTCAAATAATTTTCAGTTGCTGTCGACTTTTGTAATGCCATGCAAATTTAAAAAATAAAATAAATAATATTTGTAATAAATATTAAATAAATAAAAATAAATTTCTATATTTAAGACAATATGTATATTGTCTTAAAAGTTACTGAATGGTACACGTACATTAGATTTTAGGGTAATACAAATAAAATATGTGAGGATTAGAAGGAAGTTAAAAATAAAATGTCAAATGTATTAAAATTGAGCAACATAGTATTTTAGCGAGGCCTCTGTCCTTCCCTTAGACATTCCCTAAGTAAGGCAAAGAGGGAAGGAAGGGCGGGCCCAGACTGTCATTGTCTTTTACTCAGAATCTTTTTCCCTTCCAGGACCATTACCAATTACCTTCAGCTGAATTCAATAACCCTCAGCAGTACTCTGGGAGTTTAACTAGAAAGCAACATTAAGGCCCAAATGATGGGGCTTTGCAAATGTAGACTTCTCAAAACCTTTCCAGCAGATTTCTGGACTACTCAGGGGCATCAGAGTCTATTTCTTTCATATTACTTATATAGGGACCTTTTCTTCTTTTTGAGAGCCTCTTTATTCGGTAAAAAAGAAAAAAATTAAGTGATTGTATAATGCATATCATATTGAGGATGGGCAGGAAAGTGGTTTAAAAATAGATCAGTGCATTTTTTTTCTTTCACATTACACATATTGGTCACTCTTCCTTGTTTATTTTCTAGACATTTTTTCAGTTTCTGTTTCTGGGGTGATTTGTCATTCTCCTTGAATTTCTTTCTCTACTAATCTTCCAGAAGCAGAGTTAGTCATCTGGCATATTAAGATAGTTTCCAGGGCATAATGAGATCTAGGAGACCCTGCTTTCAAGCACGTGGGTGCCCTTCAAGCCTTCAAGTCTGAAGAGACAAAAATCCCAACTCTAAGAGACAGAATAGTTTTCTCTGCAAATGCGATAGTTTTCTATTTAAATGGCTCATTGTGTTGATTAACTGTGAGAGTGTCATTTGCTCCTCTTGGGATGGGATCCATAACTTTAATCATGCAATACTGAAATTTAACAAAAAAGAAAGCAAGGCTGAAAGTCACATCTATTTGTGGGGTTTTATTATTCATGTTTTTCTTTTCTTTGCATTATTTGACACTTGTGAGAAGCTATGATCTCCTCTATTCTCACTGGATCTAGAATATTCCCCAGGTGAGAGAGTGCACCGTGTTTCATAATGTCTCCAAATTCAAGTAAGTATCAATGAAACGTAAGGAAACCTAGAGAAAGTCACTTCCTGCCTGCTGATGTAGGGGCCAAAAAGATCTAACTTCCAAGGATCCCATGGGTAGGTTTCTTGATTGTTAGTATGCTTATTTTTTACCATTCCTGACCTGTGAATAAGGAAATAACTCATTAAGAAATTACTAAATAAAATTGCAAACGAGAGGCGAGGAAGAAGCAAGCAGATTCCATGGCATGATCCATCAGCAAAGACCATTTTTTCTTCTTTGTTTCTTTCCTCTTTTTCCTCCTTTCTCCTTTCACAAACCTCCTTGAGTTTTGTTTTCTGTGAAATAGAAAAACAGTGCCACAGAATAAGTGTAGTCTTTTGAGGTTTGATTTTTGTGATTTAACTGCATGAATGTAAGAAAGCGCCTCAGCAATAATGCACATTAGTTCCTTCAATAACACAAGGAATGTAAAGTGATTTCCTATCTCCTCGAATCAGGAACATTAATTAATCATACGACGAGAAAGCAACGTTTTATTTACCAGTGCAAGAGGCTGCCAAGATCTTTCTGACTTTAATAATTGCACATGCTGCTGAGGAAGGAAAAATTAATTTAGTTATTAAATTGGAGGAGCTTTTTTTTTTTTCCTTCTCTCATGGTGAAGCATTAACATTATGGCCAGGCCATAATGTTAATGGTCTGAGAGTTAAAAAGCTTTTCCCACCTTCTTTTAAAGAAAAACAAAAAAAGAAAGGTGTTGGGAGTGGTGTCCACAGCGTGTTACTCATGCATGCAGACAATCCAACCCAGTTTCTATCCCCCCAACTCAGGCAGTAATAGGTTGCAGTGGGACAGGTGTTTGCAAGGACGGTGCACTCCCACGGTGCGGAGAGACTTCAGCAAGTGCTGCACTGTAGTCAGTATCAGTCGTTTGATGGGGACAAAGCAGGTGGTCCTCAAGGTGCAGGGTTGCAGGAGAACAAAGGTCTCAGCTTGGAGCCCGTGTGGCAAGGGAAACAGTGCGATTTGCCTCCCCATCTTCAGGCACGTTTATTTCCCTAGCAGAAACGTTTTTCTTACTCTTTCCCCTTCGCTTTCAAATTTCCATTTTCAAATATTATCTCAAGAGCCTCTCCACTCAAAAGTCTTTTTCCGGCTGTCTTAACCGGAAGAATTTTTTTTTTTTTTTTTACTGTTTTTACATTATTTTCCTTCTCTCTCTTTTTTATCCTTCTCCGGCTTCCCATTTGTTGAACTCACTTTGATTTGTAGCACTTTTCTGAACACGATATCGCACCATCTATGCGCTGTGTTCATGTAAACATTCTTCTTCTATGTCCTGCTGAACATTTCGAGGGTGGAGATAGGTTCTGACCAATGTCTGCAATCCTAGGTGTGAAAACAGTGTCATTTGCCATGGTGATTGATAACAATTCCTTCTTGCCTTTATTTGGGAGGGAAACAACATTGTGTGGAGGTGTGGTTACCAGTCCCAACGATTTGTTCATGCTACCTATCCTTTATCAGGTCAATTAATGGTCTACTTTCATCTGTAAAATGTACTGTTCCAAATTATATCTATGTCTCTAACATTGTGACATAGAAATAAGAGCTAAAAACAAAAGAGGAGAGTTGGGACTCGAGGGGGTGGGAGAGCCGTGTACTGTTTGTATGGCATTTGTTACATAAAATCTTTAATTTATATGTCTAGTGCTGGATATAGTTTTAGATTTTCTTTATATTTAACAATTTCTAAGTGAATTGGATTTGAGGGTGACTGTTAAAGGTACCTGCTAATGCGTGGTGAATTAAAAGATACACAGTAAGTTGTTTTGTACGTATATGTAGATATTTGTGTCCACACAAACTATGTATGGAACCTGACTGGATTTGCCTTCCAAAAAGATAATGTTCAAGGTTATCTTGACAATGATTTTCCAAAGCCAACACATCTTTAAATTTATTTGCATGTCCTAACATTTGGCCGTGGTCTGTTACATGTTTTTTTTTTTTTTTTTTTATTCAATCATAGCTGTGTACATTAATGCAATCATGGGGTACAGTGTGCTGGTTTCATATAGAGTCTGAAATATTTTCATCAAACTGGTTAACATAGCCTTCATGGTATTTTCTTAGTTATTGTGCTAAGACCTTTACATGTTTAACAAGGTCATCCCACATTGATTTCAGCTCCCCAACTCCATTGGAGCATCTGTTTTTACCTCTTACTGACCTGGGAAGGATTGGAACAACATAAGCATTTACTTGCAGGTAAAATTCTTCACACTTCTTCTCTAGACACTAGTTTTTATACTTGTCTAGAGGAGAGATGAAAGGAGACTCATTTACTTTGGAAGGGAAGCCCTGAGTGTCAGCATTATTAAGCACTCCATATATTATATAAATAACTTTTTAAAAAATCCAGGCCCTGGGGCAATAATTAAAGAGAGTGCTTCAAAACAAGTTTATTGGAATTAACTCTATGTGAAAAGAACCTGAGCTTTGAGCTTATGGGATACTAAATTATATTCATTAAGAAAACTGGCTGCCTATTTATACAAAGTGCTGGATCACGAAACAGTGGAGATAGCCAGGAAATAGACCCACACATTCAGGGGCAACTGATTTTTGACAATCATGTGAATTTAATTCATTGAAGAAAGAAGAGGCTTTTAATAAATGTACTGAATCAATCAGATATTCATGTGCAAAAAAGTGAACTTTGATCTGTACCTTGCACTGTATGTTATATATTGATTATGAATTTGTAAATCCTCCAGGCAAACAAACAAAAATCTTGTTTCACCAGCCCTTTACCAGCCAATTCTGTAATGGCAGAATTGAAAAAATGTGTAAGGGGGTGGTAGCTGTGTTACCAACCTGAGGGAAACAAGGACGTGAGGTTTATCAGATGAAGGAAAGAGGGAAAGTTTGGGGCAGGTGAAGAATAATGTGTTTTTAGAAAGTGGATGGCGCTGATGGGCGATTTTGGGAAGGTGGTAACCGCTTTCTGCTGTTTGTGTGCGGTCGGCGTTACTTACTATTGGTGAAGACCCAGGGAAAGCTTGCCATACTGGGAAGTGGGAGAGATGAGTATTAGTAAGTCCCTATTAACTACTGTAGCCAGCATCAGAATAAATCAGACAGGATGACCTTTATAATACAGTAGAAACAAATATTTCATTGGGTGTGTAGAGTGCGCTGAAATTAAAACACTTAGAATCATATAAATTAATAGCTCAGCTACCTGAAACATGGAAAATTCATCAACTTCTTATATCTGGAATACAGAGAAGAATGCTAAATTTAGTTAAAACTGGTCACTAATCAGATTTGAGGGTGACTGTTAAAGGTACCTCTCACAAAATCTAGGAGCTCAAAATTCATTCATTACTTAAAGAAAAAGGCTTCTGACTTCAGCTTGTTTATACATATTCTACACACAATTCTAATGAACTCACCAAATTAATTGCACCTTAGAATCAATAAATTAGAGGTAAAATATATTTCTGAGGAGGAATATGTCGACAGCAGCAACAGGTGACATCTGGTATCTCAGTTCACGAGAAGAAAACTAATTATAAAAAGAAGAAAAAAACACTAAAAATGAACTCTTCTGAGCCTCTGTAGTAAAAATGCTAAATTCCATTAACAGGCTCTGTTGTAGGAGATCAAGTAATTTATTTTAAAATATTTTAATTTATATTCATATATTGAATTAATAAGAATATAATTAATATATAAATATAATATAATCCACACTAATATTGTAATTAAAATAATTTTCATAAATATTGGTTATAAGGGCTAAACTGTAATTCTGAAAGATTATTCTCTGAGAGTTTTAGATGCCAGGATTTTACTTAATATCATTTATTTTTCCATGCAATCCATTGTTTCCTATTGTAAACATAAATGGTAATCAAGAAAATACAGGTAAATAATTTCAAATGCAGGAGAGAATTCTCTTGCTAATCTCTTTGCTAGCCAAAATTACTCTGGATTTGCATATTATTCTTCTACATTATTTTAGTCCTTTTTATGGAATACAGAATCCAAATATTTTGAGAATTGAATGATATATCCTAAATTCAATATCATATGTAGTGATTTTTAAAATCAAATTGATCAGTAAAGCCCATTTTAAACATCTTTACTACACAAAGTCTTGTCTGTTATTGGGAGTAATTCAAGTTGATTTAGCATTCTTTCCTTAAACTCCCCCCCCCAAAACCTCATATTCTAATTTGAAAGATAGCCATAAAATGATAACTAATAATGTGAATAGTTCATACATGGAATAGACAATATATGTTCAAGGAATCAGAGTAGTCACTATAGTCAGAGATGCCCAGCTTAACACTTGCCTCTATCCGGATAGCCTTCTTTTCTCCTGTAAAAATCCCATTTCAAGTTCACGTCTGGAGTAAGAAGCGTGTCCAAATGGAAATCAAGACACCTGAGTTTTAGTTCTTATTCTGTGTAATTTTCAACATATTATTTTACATAAAAGAATTCAACTCTGCAAATCAAGTGATTTAGTCAGATGACACTTCATGCTAAAGACCTATTTTTACTGAGCATTCTACTTAAATGAACAGTTATAGCTTGTTGACACGAATTCACTCTTTATTCATGTAACCCAAATCAGAGTTGGACAAGAGTTACTTAGAAACCTATTAAGTCTACTTACACATTTGTTTCTTAGTTGTATTATTTTTTATATGGATACAATTGGACCTTCCTTGACTAGAGGTAGGAGCTCTGCTTGCATTCAACGTCCCTTCTTGCTCAGGACCCATGGATCTGTTACAGTCAACTTTATGATTGTTCAGATGGATGGTGTGGAAAACAGCATTCTAAATGGCAGTGAAAAAGGCAACACTTCAATGCTTATGATGACATTTGCTCCTTGCAATTTGAAATGAAGCACCAAAGTATTGGCAAATATCTTGAGAGAAATTTGACATCTCATAGCCTTGAGGGCATAACAAACGTGCCTAAAAGCAAAGTCCCATTGATCTGAAATTTTCTCTTCTCTCCTCTTCTCTCTCTTTTTTCTTCTCTCTTCTTTCTTTTCTCTTCTCCTCTCTTCTTGTCCCTTCTCTCCTTGTGTTTCTTTGTCCTCCAGAAATGCTCAGTACATATGTGTTAAATTGTATTAGAAGGGTCTAAATACCCCCAGAGAAAATGCAGTGGAACATCAACCCAAGTTTGTAACCACGACATGAACAAAATTTTAAAAAATGCGAATGTTGTTAAGACAGAGTCAACTACACTTTGCTTTACGTAAGATCTGTACAATGAAATAGCAGTTTTATAAATTGAATCTTATTTCACCACTGACCCGGGAAGGTAAACAAATCCTATTGGAAATGCTTTTGAAAACTGCTTAAAATTAATAACGGCCTTCTTTATTCTTTAGGACAATTTTAAGAAGTAAGACCAGCTATTATCCCACACACTAAGCCACAAACATCTAAAACATATAGTTTTAGTAAAGAGGACTAAAAAAAAAAAAAAAAACTCAGCAGAGCGCGAAGAAGTTCTAAACCGTACAATTTAAATGACTCATGGGACTTTACAGTTCCCTGTTCTGTACTCTGTATGTTAATAACAAATTCATAAAGCAACATATGAATGATGTAGATAGAATACAAAGGAAAAAAATGAAGAGTACAGGCACATTTTATAATTGATCAGGGTATTATGGAGACCTGATTTTAATTAAAGAAGTATATATTCAAAATAAAATTATTCAAGATATTTATGATGTGATACTTAACAATGAAATTCAACAGACACTATCATCTATTGTCTCATGCAGATTTAGTAAACAGGGCAGGAAATACTTTGGAATTAGACACATAGTTCTCCCTGAACTGCACCTGCATGAGTGACTCGTTCATATTGCTAAAATTTTCTGATTCACTTTCCTTGTCTGTGAAACGGACGACTATGCAGGACTGTTGGGAGTATTCGCTGCTAGGAGACACAGACTATATCGGCTTCCTGGAGCCCTCTCTGCTACATAAGTAGAAACTCCCATTGTAGGACTGTAAAGTCATCTAATATTTGACTAACTTCCATCATCTCGCACATGATAGAAAAGTCTCCCAAACTTCTTTGATTAACTAGTGGATTGAGAAAATTTTCCCTATATTCCACCTGTTGTTTTCTTTCTTGCCTTCTGTTGTCTTTTTTTCTTGAGAGTTAGTGCCTGGAAGGAACAAAGAAATCTGAATTTTGCAGACAGAAAGCTGTGTTCTGATGGTGGTGGTATTTGTTTTATTGTTTTGGGGATCTTGTTTGTTTGTTTTGCAATAATTTTTAGACATAAAATTCTGTGAGTTCTGTGAACCTAGGTCTATGGATCTGCATAATATTTTGACAAACATTTCCTAAGTGATAAACTTGGAATTATGTGTGAAATAAACTTAGTGATAAAATAGTTGACCGGGATTGGGGGAATTCAGTTCTACCCTCAGATCTGCAGTTAACATTCTCTGAGATCATAAGCAAGTATCAGTGATTCTGGTTTATATTTCCCCCAACAGAAAATCTTGGTGGAGTTAGGTGCAGGGGGCCATGCCTGTAATCTTAGCACTTTGGGAAGTTGATGTGGTAGGATTGCTTGAAGCTCAGAGTTTGCGACCAGCCTGAGCAAGAGCGAGACCCATCTCTACAAGAAATACAAAAATTAACAAGGTAAGGTAGTGTGCACCTGTAGTCCCAGCTACTTGGGAGGCTGAAACAGGAGTTTGAAGTTTGAGTTACCTATGATGATGCCCCTGTACTCTGGCCAGGACAACAAGCAAGACTCTGTCTCAAGTAAACCAAGGAACAAACAAATAACAACAAAAAACTTATTTGGACTAGAAATTAAATGAACTTTAAAGGAGCCCTAGATTTAAAAATCTGGAAGTATACATGATGCATGAGCCAACACAGGGAAGGACTTATTTAATTAAAACAAATAAATAATCCCAAAAGGTATTTGAAGAGATGTGGTTTGTTCGAGTTACTTATACAAATTCTAAACTTCTCTTTTTATGTATAAACATGTATCTAGTAAGCAAAATTATCGTCTGCTGGCATTTATGCTGCTTACAGAACACACATGGACGGTATCTTGTTTTGAAATTTCAATACTATTCAGATCTTTTGACATTCATATTATTATTAGTTATTCTACTTCTATAAAATTCATTCTGTTAGCACTTTATTAAGACAATGAAAAAGTAGGTCAGCTTAGCAGCTGAGCCAAATTAACTGTTGTTTTCTAATAAGAAGGAATCACTGGTATTCATAGCTGTGGTCCCATGTCGACAACTAGAGATAGTTTTTTCTTTTCTATAAGTTTTTTAGTCTGTTACCTGGATTTAAGGTAAGATAATTACGTCGACTCTCTTTCAGGGTGAAATGTCCTAAATGATCACCTCTGCACTATATTTAATTTGAGATGGATTTCATGCTTTATATCTTTTCAGTAAGATCAACATTAGAATTGACGAAGAGATGTTTCCATGAGATTGGCATCTCCGTGATGTCGCACAAATATGCCAGCAGAAAACAACTCTTCCTATGCACCCTAACGACTCTCACCTAAAAGACTTTGTGTGCTTTTAAGAGGGAGAAGGAGAACAGCCACCCAGCCAGTCAGAGACCTTCAGGATGGACTCATCCTTCCAGGGAAGTGGTTGGTTTCCATGTTCTTGCACCTGCTCATCCTGAAAGTTACATTGCAAATGAAGCAAGGCGTTGATTATGAGACTCCAGTGATGATGAACTTGGGCAAATGTTCCTATGAAACTCACATCATGATCTAGATATGGTCTCATCTGTAATAGTGATTTCATTCTCTGCAGTTGCTATCATAGAGATAGGAGTCAGAATTTCAGATTTCAATTCTTGCCCTTTCAAATAGCTCTATGATCTTAGAGGGAGGAAAAAGTTAACTTGTAATCCCTAGTTACAAAATTTGTAAAATGATGATAATGGTTCGGGCATACAGCATATTTGAGAGTGAAATGTCACCTGGATGTACGAAGACATTGTAAACGCTCTAAGGGCAGTGTAAAAATGAAAGGCATTATTATTAATGTCCAAGCCTGGTTCATTCCCACAGTTAAAGGAAGGCAACCACATACATCATTATCTAAGTTTTGCTTGTTTAATACTTTGTGACTATCGCAGCCAGGTAGGTGAGTTACAATGTGCACCTTACTTTGATAATAATCTGAGTGTCGTATCATGGATGCTGGCCTGCCTCTGTTAACTCCAAATAGGGAAGTGATCGTGTTTGAACCTAAGAAGTTGAGAACGTAGAGAGACAATGAACCTATAGTGCCTTTCTCTGTCTTATCATCCTTTAACAATGAAAATAAACAAACACGAAATCGGCGAACATGAATTATACAACCATAAACCAATTGATTATACAACCATAAAGCATATTATGAGGCAGGGTATTTGCAAATTCTAGAGAAACTCCGCTTGCACCCCACATATAGTAAGTTTTCACCATAAACAGGAAATACCGGGATTTTATAAGGCTAACAGAATTCTTGGATTCGTTGTGCCCAGAAGTCTGATTTTGGAGCAAGAGATTCATAGTTTTCCTCAGGTTTGGGCTGGCCAGTAACCACCTTGCACGCCAGAGAGATTCTCTGGGGGAAAAAAAGTTCTTAAAGATGCTTTCTATGTGTGTGGGGAAGCTTACTAAGGAGCCTGTATTCACAAGATTTAAGAGTATAAGAGTATTCACAAGATTTGTTTGCTGTGATTAACAGCAACAAACAGATACAAAATGATCATTGATGTCTGGGAAATGTGGAATCAGAGGTCTCATTTTAAGTGTGATTTTGAAAGGCGCTTTTCACAATCCCAACACTATTTAGGAAAACTTGAGGAAGATAGTTTGGACTTTCTCTTTTTTCTTTTTTTTTTAGGTTGTTTGTTTTTCACAGAGGAAAACACATCATTCCTTCTGGTTTGTTCTGAGAACAAATTACTCTAAAATGGCTTAGAGAATATGGGAGATGGCTTATCTTGCTATATTTAATAGAATAATACAAACCTGTAAGCTTTGACTACTTAATAAGGAAAAGATCTTCTGCCATCATGTGGAATGTTGGAGAATCTTCCCTTGTTTAATGTTTTTGTGCCTTCATAGGCTTCTACATGAAATAAACTGAATTTCCTGACAGAGGTATCATTGTTATTGCCGCAAACAAAATGTTTAGAAAATCACGCAGTATACAAAGTGATGGAATTTCAGAAAGTTAAACCTTGATCATTTAGATTCTACCTTTTATATTAGATAGACTTAAGGAAAAAAGAGGAAGAAGAAAAGCTTCTAGCTCAGAAAAAAAATTACCACACAAATTAGAGATGAAAACGTACCATCAATCTCTTCTTTTTCTATGGCAGAAGTTTTCGTATAAGAGGCAAGTACTTCCCGGTATGTCTCAAATTGATTGAGTGGTTACACTTTATTTATTTATTGCCATTTTCCTTGGATATTATAAGCATTTTTTGTAGTATCATTCAGTGTTACCAGCCCTGTTTTTCTGCAAGCATTCCTCATCGCAGCATAGTTATTAAATACATCTTTCCATTTTCCTTGTCCAAATCTCTCTTTTCATCTCATCAATTATTTTCAGGGGGTGGCAAAGTGACCCACTTCTCTCTAATAAAGGTTACAGGCATCAGCCAGCCGGGAAACGTCTCCTGCCGATAAAGTGAGACTACTTGATTCTACCTGCCACATAGGGACCCGTTTCAAAGGAAATTTTTGACCCAGCTGTCATTCAAGCTTAATTTATATGCTAGAAAGGACCTTAACCAGATGCCACATATTTCTTGTTGAAATGATTCATCATGTTCCACAAGGAACACAACCGCCTCTCATGCAGGAAAATAGGTGGAAGAAATGCAAAAAGAAATGGAGAGAATGAAATGAAAAGGGGAATGGGTCCGAATTATCCCTTATTATTGGGGTGAAAAAATACAGTGTCAGCATCAAGAGAGACCCTGTCCAGGGTTGCCGCTGACTCTGCCAGTGCCATTTGAAAGTGAAATTTCCAGTTTTTCATGGAGGAGCAGATCTATACGTAGTCAGACTTCTAGGGGAGATGCAATTTTCCACTCCTTCACCTAATTTTCCACATAGATTCATCTCTCTTTCCTCCTTTAAGGATCTTACGGGAAAGTCCCTCTTTCCCTGAATTATAGAATTCTAGGAATGAAGGAGTTAAACCCATTTCTTTCGGCGAGGGGAAAGTTGTCCCCTGCAAATATATCTCAGCAGCCTGGGAGAAATGTTCTGCTAGATTAGGTTGATTGACAAACTCTGCTGATAGGAAAGGAAATGAGGAAGCGGCACCTGGAACCGCGTTCTTCATCTTCCCCCGACGTCTGCGGTCACTCCATCATTTCAAACTACCGCTCACAACGCACATTCTCAATGGGTCCTTCTCCCCTGAATTACGTGACCCACCTTATAAACATCCAATTCCCTCACTTGCTTCAAATATATGCAATTTATTTTTACATACATCCACGGGCATGGGGTGCGTGTGTGCGCGTGTGTGAGAAGTACACACACATTTTCCTGCAGAGGCAAATGTGCCACATTTAGGGAAAGTGAAAAGGCAGGAACAGTGCACGCTTACTCCGATTTGATTCAGGATAGAGGGTCCATTAACGGACTTTCTTTTATGCATTTTCTATGTGTCCAAAACACCGTTAGTCACTGGCCCATGAGAATACTTTCTGTGTTATCTCATCACCAAGGATTTATCAGGCAGCTGGAAATTTCGGGCTAACAGACATAAAGCAAGTGGTTGGTAAGCCTGTGAAGGGCTTTTCTTCTTGGCATATTTTACAGAATCCAGGTCAGTGTCTGTTATATAATGAACACAGGAGAACAATAACATATGAAGTAGGCAGAGTAGGGGACTTTCTCTTCCCACTATAGAGTTCTTAAAATTATTTGTCTGTCATGCTGTTTTGACCAACGGGTCATTGCTAGCAGGAAGCTGATCTGATTTCAGAATATATCCTGATGCTTCTGTTTTTATTAATGGTTTTTATCTGAAATCTTTAGTTATAAGCCAAGTTCCTAGGAGTCAGGGGCAAAAGTGTCTCGCTTTTGAGTCACGTTTTTGTGGCCTTCAGCTAAGGGTTACATCCACTGGTGATGCTCAGTATGTGTTTATCAGCTCTGCTCTGTGCTGAAGAGCTAAGAGAAAATGCGCGTGGGCAGCGGGATTGCTTGGGCAAAGGGGCGAAAGACCAAAGAAGAAAAATACAAAAAATAAAAAGAAATGATACAATCAAGGACAGATTGTTGATATTTGTTGTCTTTGCCATGCCAGGGAGACCTATTTAACTAGCAGGTTACAGATAGGAATTGGCATTAAGTCAATTCCACTATTAACTAGTACTCATTACTAGTTCCACTAGTAACCAGGACTCATTAGACCTCATTGAGATGATGCCACTTGTCCTGGATTCCTGATTCATTGGCTGGTGTAGTACTTGGCCAGTGTTTAGTCTGACAAGCCCTCAAAGTACACCCTTGAAGGCAACAACAAGGATTTCCTCTTTCTTCTCCATGAATGAGAACACATATCTTGGGATACTCAGGTAGACAATGACCCAACGATCACACGGAACTCGGGAAGACAGAGACTTCAACATTCATAACATCATCAGCTTTAAACTATAGATCTTCACGAGTCATTTCCTGGCGTTAACAAAAATAAATCCCTATGGTTATAGGAAAATGAAAAATGACTTAACCTGAGTTTGTTTGTAGACTTTCGTAGACGAAAAATAAACAAAGCTGAGAAACTAGGTTGGTCTTCCTGGAACAACTGTCATCACTATGGTGGGAATGAGTGAAAATGGCAGGAGTTTCTAATGATATGTCAGGCCAAGTTTAAATAAATGAAATTGTAAATATTTCTGAAAGACCAGCGAGCAAACTGTATGGGTGAAATGGAACACAATCTGTGCGGATGTCCTTCTGAGATACTCGCTGCTTACTGCTCTTAGGATATTTTTGATGTTAAGAGCTGTTAAAGCAATTACAGTAATGTAGAGATTTTCAGATGTGACACCGATGACAAAGAGAGATTCAACCAACTTTTCTGAGATAAGCTCTGTAAGAAACACACCGTACTGGATTTTTACTTTTCAATATACAACGGAGAAAATTCCTATTGATTTCCATGTGGCTATCTGCCTACCTCAGAGAATTTGTGAAAGGGTCTCAAGCCAGTAATCTCCACAATAATAATACACCAACACACACACAGAAGCATTGGGCTGGAGTGCAAGATAAATGGAAATAAAGTATCAAAAGGATCAAAGTATTTCTTTGGATTTTCCTTATTATTAGTTTCCTTATTAGTTCACAGAGAGGCAAAGTCATTATAAATAAATTTCCTTTCAGTGTTTTCTAAATATCAATTGACAAGGAAGATCCTTCTCATGCAAAAGATATTTTAGCTTAAGTCAATAAAGAAGCCAGAGTATTTAAATTGTTTTTGGACTAAGGAGTCCAAATATTTACTGAGGAATAGTCACAACTCCGGCCTTCAAAAGGGGCTATTTAACTCATCCTTTTTTTGATCTACTGTTTCTCACTTGCCATCTCCAAAAGGTTCAACACAAAAAGTCCAGTAAGAAGCATGTTTATATGATGCTACAAAACACCTCTGGGCTATTCCCAGTTTTCACAACTGCTGTTCAAATATTTTTGAAAACTTCAGATTGCATTGTTGTGGCAAAGTTCAAAGACAAAGTTTCCCATTTGCAAAGTCAGAATTACATAGTGACCTGGAATCAGTACAGGAATGTTCGAGAATTTATGTTGCAGCAAGCCCTTGGCAACGGGTCGCATTGTGTGTGTGTTTGGAATGAATGCTAATGCACGCAGGTGTTTGGAGAACGTCGTGTGCTTTAACTCAGAACTGTTCAGTAACCACAGCCTGGTAGCATGGATAATTTATGTTCCACGCTTATGTGATCATTTAAGATTTAGATTATGGTGATCAAAAAGGGGAAAAAATAAGAATGTTGAAGCCTATATCAATCCTAAATGTAAAAAACCCAAATCTCCCAGGAGAAGATGGCATTGGACAAACACGTTGAGTCATTGACTTAATACATAAATTTGCTTAATTTGTTAATTGATCAATATGTTTTCAGGAAGACTTTGTTAGATCCTGGCAGAGGAAGGATGGATAACATCAAAAAGAGGGAATAGGAGAGCGAACAACTGCTGTCTAGGGTGTGTGTAGGAGCATGCAGAAGTGCGAGAGGGGCCACAGCTTCTGCCCAGAGAGAGTGGCCTGAGATGGGCGCCTCAGGAAAAGCTGGGCCTTGAATAAGTTTATTTATTCATGGACATTGCATATGTATCCACTGGGGTTCAACCAGAGAAGCACGACCAATAGTTGATATATATTAAGAGATTTATTGCAAAGGTTGGCTTGTCCAAGTGTGGGGTTTGGCTAAGTAAGTTCCAGATCCAGCCTTAAGAAGGATGGGCTGAAACTCCCAGGCAAGAGAAGGAGTTGTGTCCACAATTGGGTCTATGTGTCAGGAGACTCAGTGAACTCCGAGGCTTCCAGATAAATCAGCCTGATCTGGATTATCGAGGCTGGTATGTCTCACGTAAAGGGAACTAGTCATAGACTTGAAGCGTGTTCACTAAATATGTTTATAGCAACACCAAGATCAGTGTTATTTAATAATTAAGGACCGAGAAAGCCAAAGACCATCATGCCTTCTACCTAACAATGCCTGGAAGGCACTAAGGAAAAGAAAATATGAGAGAAGAAAGATGGTGAATTGTCTCTCTTCGTTTCTCTTTATTTGCTGATCAGAGCACTCTAATAGCACTGAGAACATTATTCAGACAGCTTATCAGAGTCAGTTTTCTTATGGCCGACTGACCTAGTTGATGGTGTCTGTCTCTTAAGCTGTGCTTGTTTATATGTGAGACTTTGTATTGACTTCCCTGTGTGGCCTTTCTTTAAACTGTGACACACTCAGACCTAGTGAGTGCTGTTGCACTCTTCACGGGGCATTAAAAGTTTTCTTTTTCCTTACAGGATTAAGTTCAGGAAATCATTTTTCCTGACCAAACCCTTAAAAAATCTAAGCAATTCCCAATGCATAATCAAATTTACACATTTGCTTTTAAAAGGTTTATAATTTGCTAGTCCTTAATACATTCAAAAATTAAGAGCTTTAATTATATACAATGAACTGCACACATTTAAAATGTACAATTAAGTCTTATGTATTCAGAGTTAGCAGAGTAAGTGTGTCTATAACCTCAAAAAGTAATACAGAGCAATTGTAATTCCTTCTCACCACTCTCTCCCCATACTCTCCTAATGCTGATCTAATCTCTGTGGTTGTACTTTAGCTTGAATTTTCAAAAATTTTATATAAATGGAGTAATAAAGTTTGCATAAACTTTGCCTGGCTTCTTTCAATAAGTATAAATATTATGAAATTCATCCAGAGTGCTGGCAGTTATGTGGACCAGGTAGGTTGACCCTTTTTACTGTTTCGTAATGTTCCAATATATGAAAGTCCCACATTTTATTTGTCCATTTACCAGTTGATGAACATTTGGGATATTTCCAGCATTACTATTTTTTTTTGTAATTTTTTTATTGTTTCATTTTTAATTTCAGATTACTATGAGCATACATATCATTAGCTCACACTCTTTGTATTTGCGTTTTTTTTTTGGCTGGGGCTGGGTTTGAACCCACCACCT